>VWPU01002932.1:0-127278 GCA_013398955.1 Callaeas wilsoni
TTAACCCCCGCCGCGCCGCGCTCCCGCACAGCAGCGACCAGCCACCAGCCCAGGGACCCCCTCCAAGCCCTGAACCGCTTCAGCCCCGCTGCAGAGGGGGCTTTTCTCGCACCACGCACGCCCGAGCTTGCCCTCGAGAGCAGCAGGTTGCCCGCACCCTCGCCCAGCCCAGCATCTTTCCCTGCATCCACCTGTTGATGCATATCCCTGTGGGACCGGCTCCACTTTTCTTGCCCTTTGAGAAACAGGGTCCTGTCCCCATGTCCCTGCCCCACGGGATGCTGGAAGGCAGCTCCAGAGGCTCTCCCTGCCCTCTCCCTGCCCTGTCCCTGCTCCCTGACACTGAGGTCCTTGAAGTAGGAGTCACCTAATTCTACTCCACAACTCGCAACACAGCACCACCAGACATCAGTAAATTTCAACAAATTTCCTCCTTTGGAGACACCCACCCACCACCACTTATCTCCTCAAAGAGCAGCTGAGGGCACCAAGGCCTTGGTGACCATCCAGACACATCCGTGTGTGCCCACAGAAGAAAACCAACCCCACGCTGCCAGTGTTCCTCACACAGTTCCTCATGCCCAAGTCAGGCTGGACCTTGGCTGGGTGCCTTCTTCCAAAGGACATCTGCCTCCTCTACTGATGTATCCCAGGGAACCTGCCCCTTCCAGGAAAATAACCACCAGCAAAGGAGTTTTAGCTAGTTCAGGATCCCGACCTCATCCAGAGATCCAAACACAGCAGTCAGAACTGATAAAGAGGTTTTGCAAGGGGTTTTCAGCAATCCCAAGCCCAATTATCAGCAGGGTAGTGGGACTCAGTGACCCTAAACACCCACTAGCCACAGGCTGGCACTGCAGAGATGTGCGTTGGCTCCTGGCACCAGCTCCAGCACCAGAGGGATGCTCTCTGCAGCTGGGATAAATAGGACAGCCTGGGAGCCCAGGGAAGCACGGAGAAAAGCAGGGCTGGTTTTTCCATCAGAAAGCTCTTCAGCTGCTGAAAAGTTGGCTTAACCCCGAACGTGCAGGTTGGCTGCTTCCATGGCAGGGATTCTTCGGTGGGGGGAGGATGGGAGAGGAAGGACAGTCCATCTCCCTCCTGAGCTGCTCCGCTCTGGCACGGAGGAACTGTGTCTGCTGGAAGGGAGGGAGCAGCAGGAGCCAGCACAGACCCATAGCAGCCCCCAGCAGTGGGACCCCAGGCACTGCTGAGCCCCATCCAGGAGCAGGATTACCTCCAGAGGACAAGGATGCTGCAGGGACCACGAGCTCTGCTGGGTAAAATGGTGTTTACCCCTTGGGATAGAAGCTGTAGACATAGACTGCGTGTAGCACAAAGCCTGCCAGAGCCAGAGCAATCCGGGAGAGGGAAGATTTATTGGGGAACAAAGCCTGTCTGCCTCACAAAGAGACTCTGAGGAGGCTAGAGAGCCATGGATCCATGAACGGATGCAAAGGCAGGGAGTAAATGGACAGACAGAGAACTAAACTGTGTGCTACAGACAGGTAAGAGGATATGGGGCATCAGGGAGGGGAGAGAGAGGGCTGGAAAATTAATGCAATCCATATTTATGGGCATGGGTAGGGATCCAACAGCATGGAATGGCTGTGCAGGAGACTGCAGGAGACATGGCTCAAGCACGCTCATCCCAGAGGCCACTCTGGGCACCCGGCAGTGCTGCAGGCAGCCAGAGCAGCCTCTCCTGCCTTGGTGTGCTGGGCCACCCCTCACAAATACGTCCCAGTCCCACTGCTGGGGCTAACGGTACCTCCCCAGTGACTGCACTGCCATCAAATGAAGGGAGCGAGATGGGACACGGGAGAGAAGAGGGCAAGGGAAAAAAGAACTTGAAATCCAGGAGGCTGCAAAATCTGCACGAAACACAAAGTCAGCAGACACAGAGGCACTTTTGCACCGAGACAGTTGCAGACCTGAGGTTGTACAGGGTGGCTTTGGTTCAGGTCCACGTCTAAAAATATCGCCTCGCTGAGAGGGACTCGAGGCTGGCACGGGCCCTGGGGGCACCAGGCATATGGCAGCGGCGGATCCTGCTCCTCACGGTGACGTTAACAAGCCCTGACCTTCTCTCATCATCCCAGAGGCTCGGAAAGAAACTGAGCCGGCAAGGACGAGTCCCTGCACCTCCCCAGCTCTCGCCTCCCAGCCGATTGTCAATCTCGGCTTTTATTAGTGGTGCGGTTTGGCCTCCCTCTCCCTCCGAGATTTCTCCCTCGTTGCTCTAATCAGGAGCTTGCAAATGTCAGGAGTACAGGCCTGGAAGTAATTAGTGAGGGACCAGAGCCTGGGGGCTGTGAGGCAGCTCAGCCACAGCGCTTCTCCAGCACCGTACTGGGAAGCAGCCTGCAGCCACCGGGACCTACGGATGGCCACCCCGAGTTTCACTCCCCAGCCTCATTCCTGCTCCCAGATTATTTCCCCTTTCTCCACACAGCTCAGGGCACACTGAAATGCTCACTGTGCAGCAGGGAGTGAGTCCAGCTCCCCTGGGATCAGTGCAGTGAGGGATGGAGTGACTGCAATACCACCGGGACGCTGCGCGCGTGGCCAGCAAGTGCCACCTCCTCCCTTGGGACACTGCCTCTTCCAAAAGAGATCCAGGGACCATTTCTCACTCCTTTTAAACCTGCCTGGGTAGGGGAATACTAGGAAACATGGACACAGCTGCACCACTGAGATGTGCTTCACCCCAGGACAGCAGCTTTTCCCACAGTGGGCACAACAAACCATGTCCTTGTCACAGTCCTCAGCAGGCAAAGAAAACTGAATCTGAAGGCAAAGATAATGGGAAAGAGCATTTTTTTTCTATTTTTTCCCTTTCCCTGAGATGAACTTTGGTGCCTCTCAGCCATTCAGCATTGTTCACAACAGAAGGGGTTAATGCTGCACCCAGGAACGAAAAACCCCGCAGAGCTGTAGGGAAGAGCAGTCCTCGGGGGCCCTGTGCTTGTTTAATCAATCTTTGCTCCCAGGGATTCTCCCTCCAGCACCGGTGGAAGCGGAAGTTCTCCAGATCTCCCTCTGGAAACCCCAGACAAGCTTTTTCAACAACAGCTCCTCTCTGGCCCCCGGCTGGCAGACAGCCGCTGGCACTTTTTTTTTTCCAAAACTGGGCTCTTTTAAGGCATCTCTCTCCTGGGGCATGGGGAACTTCTAATCCTGAGCATCTTGGCCACCCTACCTGGCCAAGACATATGTGATACCTCCACGGTGACTGCGGAGCTGTGTCTCGGTACCCTGTACCATCCAGATGGTGTCTGGGCTCAGGGCTATAAGACTTTTAACTAATTTCTTTCCACACTATTATCCCCTCCTCCCTTTCCTCCCACCTCCTCTTTCTCTCCCTCCTTCTCTCCATCTGTCCCTACCCCTTTTCTTCTCCACCTTTCTCTTGCACACTTGCAGCTGCTAATTTTTCCCCGGCACATTTGGCAATCCATCCCGACACCTCTTCCCCCACACCCCGCCGCCCCGCTTCGTGCTTTTCCCGTTTGCTGCCGAATATTCTCATTTCTTCACCCAAAAGAGACGGCACAAGCACGGGCAGGAGGAACACACACACACCCACACCCCCACCCGGCGAAGCAGCGCAGCAGGGAGAATCACATCTCAGTGTCCTGGGATAAAACTGAGCATCCTCCAGTTTGTGGGAGCAGGGCATAGCAAAGCGTCAGCCTTCTCCCAGGTGGAAAGCCTTGGGAATGGGATTCACAGCTGCACTGACCCCTGCCAGGCCACTGGCACACACACACCTCCCCCTCTGCCACCTCAGCCTCTTCCCAAGGGAATTTATTTATCCCGCTTAATTTTTCCCAGTTGTTTTACCTTGTTTTATCTTCACATTAAATCAGGCTCTCTCTGCAAACGGAACTTTTGTTTTCCGTGCTGTTACATTTAATGCATTTTATCGCATGAATTTAGCAAAAGGAAGGAAAAAAACCTGCTGAGGTAATTGTGGAAAAAAAATGTGACTTGTTCTTCACATTGATCGTGGTGCTTGAGCTCCAAGAGCAGAAAATCCAGACTGGAGGCTCAAGCTCCTCGATTATGCCCGGCTCAGGGCGGGTTTAGCAGTCAGTGCCCAGGCAGCCCTTCCAACACCATCCCCGTGCCCTAAATCACACACAAATCCTTCCCTCTTCCATGAAATCCTCCCGAGAGCACACAAAGCCAGCCCGGAGCCAGGAGGGCAGCGCGGCGAGGCAGATCGTGGTTCAGCAGGACCCACGGCATGGGGATCCCTGGGGATTTTAGCGGGATTACTCCACACTTAATGCTCAGCTACAATCCCCGGCTGAACCCTGGCATATGGCACACTGAAAGCGTGTGTAAACCTGACAAGTGAAATCCAAAACGGAGGCAGCTCCCCAGACACCCACCTGGAGCGGTTAAAGCAGCCTCCTCCTTACACCAGATACTAAAGGAATAAAAAGCACCAGCTCTGAGAACACCCGGCACTGCTCAAGCGAAGCTTGGAGGGGCTGGGACACCCAGGGGCGGCAGAAGCGTCACAACATCGCCCTAAAAGCTTGAAAAACACGGATTTAATTTTCCTGCAGCATTTCCGACAACCGTCCAGGATGGTTTGGGGTTTTTTACGTTTTTTTCATAAGGAAAGCAAAATGTTAAGATTTTCTTTGCGATGCCAAGATTTTTTTTGTTGCCATTTCTGATGGTATTTAGTGCATTTGGGCAAATTTTCAACTCCTGTGCAGTTCCTTTTCCTGAAAACCCGACTCTGGAGGGAAGGGATGGGGGGGGGCATTGCAGACATGTGACATTTTGCTTCATTGCCAAAACATTTCCATATCAAAACAGCCAAAGTTCAGGCTGCTTCACCAAGGACATTGTCTTGGAAAAAAAACAAACCCACACAAAACAGCACAACAAAAACCTCACCGCAGTGCACAGTTTCTGCCAAAGAGATGCTTCCAGGAGCCCTGTCCCAAATTTCCCACATCCCTGGGAAGCAGACAGTGACAAGACAACGGGGAATGACTTTGACCTGACAAGAGGGCAGGTTTAAATTGGGTATGAGGAAGAAATTCCTCCCTGCGAGGGTGAGACACACTGGCCTTTTCCAGAGAAGAGGTGGGTGCCCCATCTCCATCAAGGACCTTAAGGAACATCCAGTCCCACCCCTGCCATGAGCAGGGACACCTTCCCCTATCCCAGGTTGCTCCAAAGCCCGTCCAACCTGACCTTGGACACTTCCAGGGATGGAGCAGCCACAGCTTGTCTGGGCAGCCTGGGTTTAACAGGTTTTTCCATCATTAGGACCTAATGACCTCTCCCTGGGACAAGGTGTGGAGGCACAGCCTCATTCCAAAATTAGTCCAGGAGCAGGAGAAACATCAGAAAAGGGGATCTGGACCACAGATGTTGAGCCTGGGCATGTAACGTGCATTTGAGTCTTCCCAGCCATTACAGACTGGAAATGGAAAACAGGATCTGGGATCCATTCCTGCACCTACCACGGTCTCACCCTGGCCATGGACACGCAGGGAGGGTGTTGGATTCCTCAGCTTCCCCCACCCACCAAGTGCAGCAGGAATTTTCCTTCCCTCTCCTGGGAACATTACAAGGCTCATTTCATAGACGCTCGCAAAGTGTTTTGTGAGCTCTGCACTGAACTAATAAAAGAACAAATAAATAGATATCACATCACCCTGTTTATCCTGTTTCTAAACACGAAGCCATCGTGTAGCCTCGGGGCTTATTTACAAAATACAGAGACGCAGGAACGATCAGAGAGCAGCTGTGCCACCTACACTCCGTGCTGGAAGAGGGAAACACCACGCTCTGGGCTGTCCTGGGAGGCTCCAAATGGCATCCCCAGCACAGGTGAGAGAAAGGAAAATCCTATCTTCGCATCCTCCTCCGTGTGTGCTGCTCTTTTTCACACCTGGATGGCACCAGAGCCTCTCTGCTCGTGGAGCTGGCTGGGCTGGCACCACCAACTCCCGTGGTCAGGGGCAGCAGGACCAGGTGTCCCTCCAGCAAACCCATCTCAGTGTGGTGCACGGGTGAGGGACTGCAAACCCTGGAGCCCCACTCGGACTCAGGGCAGCAGGGTCTGCCTGCCCAGACCAAACCTCAGACTGCTCTGATATCAGCAGAGCAGCCAAACCAGCAAGATTTCAAGAAAAAGAGGAGGGAAGAGAAAAACCTGCCTGGCTGATTCCATAGAGATAAACAGGGGCTGGAAAACCTTTATTCCCCTGCAAGCAAAGGCTTGTGCCCCGCAGCCCTGAAGTGCAGCCCTTGTGTTCCTCTGCCCACCACGGACCCTCATTCACTCCAATGTGGTCCTCTCAAGGACAAGACAATCCCAAATGTCCCCATGGCCCTCACCACCAGCCCGGGCAGCCCTGCCCTGCCTCTGCCTCGACAAACTCATTTTAATGCTGCCCGGAGCAGCTGTGGCTGCCCCTGGATCCCTGGAAGTGTCCAAGGCCAGGTTGGACAGGACCTGGAGCATCCTGGGATAGTGGAAGATGTCCCTGCCATGGCAGGGGGTGGGACTGCATGAGCTTTAAGGTCCCTTCAGACCCAAACCGTTCTGGGATTTTCACACCTACACACACACCGGCTCTCCCAAATCAACCAACACAAACCAGCCTCCAGAACATCGCACTGCTGGGGCAGCTCGTGGGAGCCCTCGGATCCTGCCTGTGCTCTGCTGGAAGGGGCAGAGGCAGGAGAGCTGGGAGCTGAAGGGAGCTGGGTGGGATCTGTGCAGAACTGGGGAGGAAATTGCCCTGCTCCCATTCCCCACCTCTCCACACTCTCCTCATCTCCAGGCGCTGCCGGGCAGGTTTGGCAGTCGTGTTATGCAGGTAAAGGTCTGAACACTTGTTCTCAGTCTGTCTGAACTACCCAGGCTGCTCGTGCTGCAGGTCCCAGGAGAAATAAAAATTCTCAGTATTTTCAGTCTTCCCCTCTGTGGCCAGTGCAGGTGATGTTTTTTCACCTTTGAAATTCCTGCTTCTAAGGCCTGAAGTGAGGAGGAGAAAACCATTAGGTGAGGGAAGGCTCTTGGTTCCTGCAGGCTTTGGAAAACTTCCCTGGGAGTTTGATGGGAGCTGTGGGTAAATGCTGGTGCAGATCTCCGCTCTCAGAGGCAGCAGAGCTGTTCCCTGCATGTCTGGCTGCTGATTTATTCCCAGTGGTATCGGGCACAGTGAGATAAATATGCAAGTGGCACAGCTGGGGTGTGGATGGGAACATCTCCATCTTCCTAGGTCAGCTTTAATTCATCTGTCTCAGTCAGCCTGGTCTCAGCCATTCACTTCTGACTCCAACCCAATTCTCTTCAAAGCCCTGCTCTGCCTGGATGCTGGGATTAAAATCTAGGTTTGCAGCAAACAAAACTAAGCGTGTTTTATGAGGAATTGTAACCTTGGGGGAGGGTTTGTCTGCGGTTTCAAAGGCTGAGCAAGGTTTCTGTACACAGCTCTGACTGAGTTCTGCTTGCTGTCAGCAATCCCTGCTATCTCCAGGCTGCTGACAACCCAACAATCTCCGATTCTGCAAGGAAGGAAACAACCTGCAAGCTGCAAAGCCACTATCCCATTTTGCAGAGAGAATGACAAGGTAGGAAAAGACAAAGGAACCCAAATACCTCTGGGGGAATAAGAGAGCTGCCCACAGCCATCCTGGAAGTTCAAGGCCCCTCCAAAGCGTTGTTCCCCATGGACACACGGCTTGGAGCAGCCTGGGTTGTCACCAGGAGCTGCTGCTCCACAAACAACAAACCCCGAGGCTCCTTCTTCCTTAAAACCCCCTTAACCCCACCAATTCAAACAAGGACACAGCGCTTCAAAACCACGACTGTTCCCAAAACAGCAGGCATTGGGTCCAAACTGATCTCCCCAGGCTGGGCAAGGTCTGCAGGACACCAGGGTGGCCCTGCCCTGGGCTGTTCACCCCCAGGGAAGAGCACCTGAGAGCAGGATGAGCCGGAGAGCTCCGTCCCTGCACCTCCTCCCACTCCTCGTTCTTAAAGCTGGCGTTTGTCATGTTAAGCAGCTGTTCTAACATAAAGCAAAACTGTCAAGAAAAATATGAGTGTTGCAGATGGGCGGCATTTTCTTCCTATCTGCTTTATTTTTATTTATTTGTGGGCTGGTTTTTTTTTCCTTCCCATCTCCTTCACCCTTTACAACTACCCCTGCTATTGCAGCTGGCTCTGTGAGCCACCATCCTGATAAGCAGCCGCTCGCTCGCTTCTTCTGGTCCTCTCAGGCTCTTCTATTCATTGTTGTTTCTCTGTCGCTACAAATTGGCACTTCTAAAGAGATTTCCAGGCCAAGTATTAACCCCCTCCGGAGCCCAGGCACATAAACACACACGTTATTTGTCAAACGAGAGGAAGGCAGCCGAGCTGCAGGGAAATTTAAGTGACTTGTCTGAAAGAGCAGGGAGGAGCGAAGGCGAAGGAGCCGAGACAGACGTTTCCTACTGCCACAGGACCTGCTCCCTTCCTTCCAGCTCTGTCTGCAGCCAGACCGCTGAAATCCTCCATCTGCCCCATAAATCAGCAAACTCAGCTCCCTTTCTGAACTAGAAACAGGACCCAGGAGTCCTGACATCACACAGCCGGATTTCAGCACAAAATCGGGTTTCTTCTCATTGCAAATTCCGGTCGAAACTCCTTTTAGAAAAAAGTTTTATAGAGGTTTTTATTTATTGTCAGCTCCTGGATGATAAAATGAGGCCGCTACAAGCCCTATTTATTTCCCACCCTCGCAGGAACCAGAGGGGCTGAGTTGTGAAACAAATCCAGGGCTCCAGCACTGACCCTGGGCTCGTGCTGGTTCACAGAGCGCTGGGTGATTATTTCATAATAGCTGATAGCATCTGTGATTTAATGCAGCTGTTAGAAATTAGCAAGGACTCCATCGAAAGCGTCCCAGTCACTCACGATAACAGGCTAATAAATCATTCCCCCAGTGCTCCGTGGCATTTATGGTTCTATTTTAGAGATGCAAAGCATAGATCCGGCTGCTCTCCTGGATTTATTTTTATTTATACTTTTAATAATGCAATTAAATAAATAAATTTAGGATGTTGTGACTCTGTTGCCAAAAATGGCACCGATGAGAACTTCCCCTGCATGACTTCCCTTCGTTATTTTCTCCCCACCAGCCAATTAAAGGGAAAACAAATGGCTCCAAAGCTGCTCCAAGATATTGTTTCCAATGCACAGGGTGAAAAATCTCACACCACGGAAATCCAGGGGAGGCAGGAACAGAGAGAGGGGAGGAGAAGGAAAAGCTGGGCTGGCTGTCACTCTCCTCTCCATCCAGATTTCCTCCTATCACACCTCAATCCTGAGCATCCAGAGGCTACATTTCATGGATACCTACAGGAATGCGCCCACAGCTGCCCAGTCTTAATCAGCCAGCAAACCCAACTCTATTAATTCCTTATGGGGGGATAATTTGGAGCATTCCTTATGCTCTTAAGCAAGCAGAAAACCAGCAGATTCCCTGTATGTCCCTACTGTGGCTGCAATCTGCGTGCTTAAAATCCTTCCCTGGAAGCGGATGCCTGACCCCGGAGCAGCAGGAGGCTGTCCCGAGGCTGCTGGATCTCCGATGAGCCACTTCCCGATGGAGCATGGCCTGCCCTGTCTGCATCCTCCCAGTCACAGCCCAGGGATCTGCGTTTGCTGCCGGGGGTGCTGTGTCTGGTCCAGCCCTGCTCCCCAGAGGATGGCCAAGGCAGGTGGGAGCAGCCCCACGGGGAGGGAGCTCACTGCCCTGAGCTGAGCTCCAAATCCTTCCTTCTCCCTTTGCTTGCGCCTTGCAGCAACGCGCTCTGGGACACTCCTGTGTCCCAAATGGCTCCATGAACTTCACAAAGGGTGCACCGAGGAGCAGAGCACCCATCACTCTGCTCACCATCCTCTGGGATCCTCCTGCCTCCGCCTGGACACGCTCATTTTTCCGCTGGCCAGAAACCAACACACACCGGCCTTCAAATGTCTCACTGATGGGGCTGGAGCAGAGCAGAGCCAAGTGGAGTCTTTAGAATTGGGAACTCAAATNAGACAAACTCATTTTTCCGCCGGCCGAAAACCAACACACACCGGCCTTCATTGTCTCACTGATGGGGCTTTAGTGGGGTCTTTAGAATTGGGAACTCAAATTCAGAATTGGGAGGAAAACCCTGCCATTCCCAGGCTTGCATGCCAGGGAGAGGTCATGATGCATCCCTCCTGCTCTTCCCCCTGAAGAACTCTGAACGCAGCATGTCCCGGAACACATCACACCACCCACGGACAGCTTCAGGGTCACAGCTCCTTCAAACGGCCTCTCCGACAGGTTTCACCAGGCTGGCTTTGCTCAGCCACTTTAGAGTGAGAGAGGGAAAACCTTGGGAGCAGACTGGGGACTGGAAGTGCCTTCAGTGACTCCCAAGGGAGGCTCATGTTGGCTCACATTTGGAGCTTTTGTGGAGGATTTTTTTTTTAAAACTCCTTAAAACGAGCCTTGTTGTGTATTCGCTCACATGGCCAGTGAGCCTGACAAACTCAGACATCCTCGATGCTTTTCAAGGTCAGCTTCACCCCGGCAGGTCTCCATCATTTGGGAACCTGATCCATCCTGAGTCCTGTGAGGAGAACCCTGGGCTGAGGTGGGGAGCAAGCACCCCCGTGCCTCACCTCAGCATTACCGACCCCCTCACCCTCATGCCTTAAATCCCACCAAAATATTAAAATAAGACTGTTCCTTCTCCTTCATGTGAGAGTATTTTCAGTTAATAAGGAGAAGGAACCAATTTATTTCTCAGTCACGCACTAAACTCTGGTGTTAGCAAGTTTAGAGAAAGCCAACACCCAATAAAGTCTGCACAGACTTCACTGGAGCTGAAGCAGATCTCTGCTGGGTCCATTTAAAATGCTCTAAGCATTTCCATCATATCCTTACTTTTAAGTAGAGTTACAGTCAGAAAAATTACTCTGCATACATGACCCCAGAGGTTTCGTATTTCTTCTCCTGCGGTGACAGTTCCCAACTAGATCTGCTTAATTTACAAGTTGGGAGATAGGGTTGTTTCCCCCCTCCTTAAAACTGCCAGCCCTGCAAATTCCTCTGGAATGGAAATAATTGCCTCCCCTCACCAGCTCTGCCATTGGAGTGCAGGATATACAGCACTGGGCACGGCTCTCGAGTGGATGGGACAGGGAATCCCATCCCAGTCCCCATCCTGGCTCTTGCTGACCATAAGCAACCCAAAAACTCGGAGAACATGAGGATCCCCAGCAGTAAGAGACTGAAGATGGAGATCTTTGGAGCTGCAGAAAGCCTCCATGCCTGGCTGTGAGGTCTCCTTTTAATTATAGAAACTGATTTTTTTGCAATTACCATTTAATATAATGCAATCTCTCATTAAAGCAAAGGGTTCAACCGCTCTGATCTTTTCCCATTTAATAAAGACGGCGGGAGAAGGCTCTGGGAATTGGCACCACCCACCAGACTGGCATCTCTAACTCGGGAGCGCTGGCGCAATCAGGTCAGCCAGGAGAGCTGTTCCTGGCGTATTCCCAGCTCCCTGCGGAGTGAAAACAAGCAGAGCTGCTCCCCAGGGCCCTGAGCAGGGAGATGGGAGGTGTTCCGAGGAGGAAAGGGCAGGGAGCACACAGCCTGGGAGCTCCATGGGGCTCTGAGCTCCTTCTCTTTGCTCCCCCTGTAAGTTTTTCGAGTTCGGACATCTCCCATGGGTGGAGGAGCCACAAGTCCATCAGCCCACTGGGGTCTTTCCTGCCCTTCCCGACAGCCTGCTGCCATCCTCAGAGGACAGCACCATCCTCAGCCTGACACTGAACCTCCCCAGAGGTCCCTCCTGGCCTGCAAAGGGTTTTGATACTGCAAAACCCCATTAAGGCCTTCCTAGGCAAGCATTCCCATGGGTCCAGCCAGGCCTGCTCCCACACCCAGCATCCAAAGGAAAAGTCCTGTTGCCTTCTTCAGAAGACATTTGGTACAATTATTCCCTTCCTTACCCCAAAGCCTCCTCTTAGCATTCGAGAAAATGAAGCAGCCATGATCTCCACAGAAAGAAGAGGGCTTCAGAAAGCACTTGTCGCAACACTTTAATAACAAAAATTCTAATTAAATTTTTACATGTTTAAATACATTTGTCATGTATTTTCATTAATAGCGCTCTGTGCTGTCTTTAATTTGATAATCTCCTCACCCTGTGCAAATAACCTCCTCCAAATCCTGCGGCACATCTGGCACGCCAGCAGCACGAGGAGCTGGAAAACATTCCCGAGGGTACACAGCACCTGGGGGGCAGAGATCCATGGTCCTCTGCTGGGATCAACATGAATGGGAATGGGAAACGCAACAGAGGGAGCGATCTGGAAATGGGTATCCATAGCCATGTTACACCAAGCCTGTGGCGAGTGGAGAGGTGGGAATGCTTTTCCTGCTAGGATCACTACACAGCAGGTGAAGGAGCAAGAGGACAACAGAGGCAGCTCTCAGAAAACATCCTATTATCGAGACCATTGGCATATTAAAGACAAGCCACTCAATTTTCCAAAGCCTTGAATATCTTCTGAGCTTCAGCTCTTCTCCCTAATGTGGAAGATGAAAGTGGGAAACAAGAAATGACCCCAAATATGCCTCGGTCACAGAACCACAGGATCATCACAGAATGGTTTGGGTTGGAAGGGACCTTCAAGCCCATCCAGTTCCACCCCGTGCCATGGGCAGGGACACCTTCCACTATCCCAGGTTGCTCCAAGCCCCATCCAGCCTGGCCTTGGACACTTCCAGGGATCCAGGGGCAGCCACAGCTTCTCCAGGCAACCTGGGCCTGGGCCTCATCACCCTCACAGGGAGGAATTTCTTCCCAATATCCCATCTAACCCAGCCCTTTGTCAGGCTGAAGCCCTCACCCTTGTCCCATCAGCAGTTATCAGAAAACATCCTATTTTAGAGACCATTGGCACACTAAAGACAAGTCACTCAACTTCTCAAAGCCTTAAATATTTGCTGAGCTTCATCTCCTCTCCCTAATGTGGGAGATAAAAGTGGGAAGCAAGAAATAACCCCAAATATGCCTCAATTGATTCTGACTTCTCTGATTCCATCTTTAGAGGGGGCAAAAAACCAGCAGACTAATTCCAGCTGCTTGTTGATTCCTGCCTGGAGCAGCCTGGTGTTTAGTAGCTGGGCAGAGCTCTTCTGCAGTTATGTATTTATTTTATGAATATTATTATTATTATTTTTAACTGTGGAATCATTTTATTAATATTAATAAACCCGCAGAAAGTGCTAATTTCCTCCATCATTCTCCTAATTACCTCTATTGAATTGTGAGGATCATCTGCATGAATAATGATTCCCTGTGCATTTGCTTCGCTGTTGAGCAAAGGAATTGGCAAGAGCTGGATCCTGCACCCGCAGATGGCAGGGAAGGAGCTTTGGAACCACCACCAGATGCCTCCTACAGTCACTCATGGCCTCTCCCCCAGCCTCAAAATCCTGGCAGGGCCACCAGAGTCATTCTGCATGAACATGGGGGGTGGGACAGCTCTGCTAAGGGGAGGCGACCCTCCTGTGCTACTTCTCAGGGCACAAAGACTCTCTCTGCTCCTCTGGAGATCCAACACCTTCCCAAGTCCTTTCAAAGATCACATGGACAGCCCACGACTCTTTGTCTGACCCTCCTGGCCACTCCAGAGACAATGGCAGTTTTGCCACGATTTTGGATGAGGCAGAACCTCAGCCTGGGTTTTGGTCCCAAGAGCAAGGAGCCAGCACAGCATCACTGAGGGACAGCTGCGGCTGCCCCATCCCTGGAAGTGTCCAAGGCCAGGTTGGACGGGGCTTGGAGCAACCTGGGATAGTGGAAGGTGTCCCTGCCCATGGCAGGGGGTGGAATGGGATGGTTTCACAGAATCACTGAATCACAGACTTAACTAGGTTGGAAATGACGTTTGAGATCATCAAGTCCAGCCTAGGACCCAACACCACCTTATCAACTTTAAGGTCCCTTCCAACCCAAACCGTCCTGGGATTCCACGGTATCTCCCTTAGTCACACACAGGGACTGAGACCAGAAGGTCCCAGAGCAGGTGAAGGAGGTTATGCCAGTGACAGCTCTTCCCAAAGCAGGGTATGCAAGACAGTCTTCCCAGGAAAGACCGAGAACAGAAAAGCCTTTCACTTATTTCTTGTTGCTGATGCCAAGATGCTTTTCCTTTCCAAGCCATCTATAAGCTCCTGAAACCACAGCATGGGAATGTTTTCCAGCTCCAGAAACACCCCAAGTGCTGGTGTTCAGCATGAAACCAAGGAAGATGCATCAGTGTCACCTCCACAGCTCCTTCACAGAGTCCCTGCTGTGCTGGCTTTGCAAGATGAGCTGCAAGGAAAGGGACACCGGCACATCTCTGCAGCGTGTGACTCCAGCCCAGCCTGGCAGTGACAGCTGCACAACCCCCTCGGGCTTGCTGGGAGACCGTAAGTCTTTAAAATATGTATGATGTTCTTGGATGGGCTCCATTCCCCGCAGCTCCCCCGCCAGCAGGCCTGCGGGATGCGCAGGGATGCCAGCACATGGCACTGTGACACCGCGCCTCCGCGATGGACCCCGGGCAGGACCCGGCATCCTGTGCCACCGCTGCTGCCTGCTGCAGGACATCTGGCTAGGGACAAAATTCCGAGCACGAAGGAGATCTCCATAACCATCGCTGATTTTTTCATGGAAAAGTAGCTCTGACCAGCTGCTTGCTCAGGCAGAGGGAAGAGCTGGGATATTTCTGACTCCCCCAGCCTGTTTCGCTTGCCGTGAGCATACTCAGTTTCTGTGACACCCTTCAACCATGTCCCCATGCGGCAAGGTGGCCACAGGCTGCCTTTCTGCCTCCACAAAGTTCCCTTTGCAAAAGGAGCAGCACACACATCCCTGTTTTCCTGGTGGGGAGAGGAAGGGTGGGTTAGTGAGGCTCTCATTTCACAGGAGAGGCTGCCTGGATCATATTTGTATTCATTTTCATGAAATCCCCATAAAAGTCTCTAATAGAACACAATCTGCTAATTAAATTTCACGCAGGAAGGCATTTTCACCTTAGATTAGCAGTGTCCTTGCACATTTTTTGCTACTAATGTACTAATAACATCTTATTTATCTTATAAATGAATTCCGTTAGACTTATCATTAAACTTGAGATATTAACGTGCTCAAATGAACTCAACGTGAAAGGCGGAGGGCTGATAATTCCAAAGGGATGGAAAACACAAATCCATTTTCCTTCTGTTTTGCAGCTGGAAAGAAAGGCAGCGGGCTGGCAGCTCTGGGGAGCAATGTCCTGACTTTAATTGTTGCAGAGGTGTGAGGGAGGGCAGGGAGATCTCCACAGATCCAACTGCCAGGGACGTTCTACCCAAGCAAAGGACACACACAAAGCTTCTGCACCTGCAGGTTTTCTTTGTGGGAAGGTCCCTGTTGAGTGGTTTCACGCCACAGGAGAGGATCGAGGTGCATCTCACCCCACCAGGCCACACCTACAGACCTCCATCCCAACCCAGGGCTTCCATTTCCCAAAGAATCTCACTCTCGCCACAGATGTCCCATCTGGATGTGCAGACAGGCACCTGTTTCCCAACCCAGGGCTTGGCTTTAAAATATTTGTGGAAAGGAGGAAGGAGGTGGGGGAGAGGCGTTCTTGATCATGAATCTTGGCAGGATACAGCTGCTTCCCCACGACTGGCTGGAAGACGGGTAACGGGGAGGAGGCCAAGCTGCAGCGTTTAAATCCAGATCTGCTTCCTGAGAATCCTCCCCTTCCAGAACCGGATTTTCTGAATACACATCCTCGAAGCTCCCTTGCACCCAGCTCCAAGGAACACTTCCCTGTCCTGCTGCACACCACGCAAGGGTGCAGCGCCCACCACCAACACCTCGGCTGTGCCTCAAGGAAGGGGACGCGGTTTTGTATCCAGCTTTTCATTCTGCCGAGGCTTTTCATCCCAATTCAAGGTTTAGTCTTTATGCAGATGGGATCAAATCCCGCCCTGGCTGAGCCAAACAAGAGCAGTGACTGATTCCTCCCCTTCGTGCGTGGCTCTACAGTGTTTAATAACCAACTTCGCCGAAGAAAACAACATCCAACCTGCGATATTCTGACAGCAGCATTTTCTCCCCCTTCCTGAAGAGCCACGACTTTCCCACCTGTAATTGGATGAGGCAACATTGACATCCAGTGGCCGATGAGATTAATCGCAGCGAAGCCGGAGTGAATTCCCGGGGGGATGGAGCGAGCGCTCGGCAGGGGCTGGCGGTGCTGCCGGAGCTGCAACAGGCAGAGCACAGCAGCATCCCACTGCTGCACGTCCCTGCCAGGGCCACCGCCACACAGACCAGCGGGACAGGCCTTCCAGGCTGTTATTCCCAAATCCTCCTCCACGCTGGAGGGGACTGTGGGTCCAGCAGCACAAATCAGCATCTCTACTCCAGCTGGAGATGTGTGAGTTTGTACTGGTGGCCCCGTAATTTTGTGAGAAGCCCAAACACTGCAGGGTGCAAGCCAGAGCTGCCCTGCTTTGTTTCATAGAATCATTTTCCCAGAATCAATTACGTTGGAAAAGCCCTCTAAGACAGTCAAGTCCAACCATTAACACTGGATTTTTCCCAGTGGCTCACCAGCAGCTGGTATGACATTCCACAGAGGTGGAGACACATCTCCTCGCTAAGCACAGATCCATCCTGCCAGAGAGCATCCTCTCCTCAGGAATTTACACCTTTGCCTACTCCCACACGGAGCCAAAACCTCCCAGCTGAGCATCAGGCCCTGCCCAGGAGCCTCTCTGCTGCCTCAGGTTTGACCTGGATCTACCTCTCCATCTGCCGGAGACACGGAGCTCTGCTGATCACCCACCCCACCAGCTCGTGCTGTGTTTTACCTCCACAGCACACTGGCACAGGGCTGAGATGGGATCACAGAATGGTTTGGGCTGGAAAGGACCTTAAAGATCATCCAGTCCACCCTCCTGCCATGGGCAGGGACACCTTCCACTATCCCAGGTTGCTCCAAGCCCTGTCCAGCCTGGCCTTGGACACTTCCAGGAATGGGGCATCCTCATCTTCTCTGGGCACCCTGTGCCAGGGCCTCAGCACCCTCACTGTAAAGGTTTTCTTTCTCATCTCTAATCTAAATCTGTCCTCTGTCAGTTTAAAGCCATTCCTCTTTGTCCTGTCACTCCATGCCCTTGTGAATTTTATGGATACCCATTATTATGGATAATTTGATGACTTCTCATTCTCAAAATGCATTCCAGATGCAAGCTACAGCTGGACACCTGTGAGGTTTGGGGGAATTCCTGTATTCCTCGTTTACAGACAACAAAACTGAGGCCCCAGGAAGGGAGGAAGACTGTGATGGATGGGGCAAGGCTGCAAATCCCTGGTCAAAGCCTGAATCGAGGCCATTTTGCCAAGCACAGAACAATTTGCATGCCTGTGGGGGCAGTTAGATGCCGTTCCCTCCCCAGACAGTCATAAAAAACCTGAAAAGACTCCCCCTCCTCAAATCTGCTTTAAAGGTTCTCCTGTTTCTGTGGGGCTTTAATTTTATTTTAAAAAATACTAAGGCTGATTACATGCTACACAATTAAATATTGATTGGGAATTCTCCCCAAGTAGGTTTCCCCCTCCATCTCTCTGCCTCCGCCGGGAGATGTCAAGTTCTGTTTCCTAAGCTGTCCCCATCCAGTGATTACGTTCATTAGGACACCAGTGTTGTGGTTAAAAGTACTTTCTTTGCTGCTGTACGTTTAATTAGACAACTCTTTCCCAGAAATTATTTATAGCCAAGCTTGGGAGCTATAGTTAGTCCGAATGTAAATAAGATTCAAAAGGGAAATCCCAGGGCACCCCTGTGGCTGGTGAGCCGCTCGCTTCAATCCATTAGCACTGGTCCCAGCGCCCCTGCTTAGCACAGCCTTCCAGGGCTTTATGGCTGCAAGTTGTGCTATTTAACAAAATAATAAACCAAACCAGCCCCGGCACAGGTTTCCAACCCAGCTTCTGATGGACAAAGAATATTTTCCCTCCTGTCAAGCTCAGGGAGCTGGGAAACTCCCCAGCTTGCAGAAGGAACAGGACGTGGATGGAGGAGGGCAGCAAAAAGCCTTTGCCCTCAGTGGGAAAAACTTCAAATTAATTAGAGCAATATAGAACTTTCCAAACCCTTGAGAACACCTGAGCAGGGTTCTGGGTTTGTTTGGAAAGGCTGGGTTTGGAAATGTGCTGAGAAAGGAAGGACCCAGACTATGCCCAGTGTCTCAAAATGCTTTGCAGCACATCCGTGACACGTCACAGCACCACAGTTCCTGCAAGAAAAACGAGGACTCAGCTCTGACCCTCACCAAAATGACTACAGAATTATGGTTTAGAGTCGCAGAATCATTAAGGTTAGAAAGGAGACCCAAGATCAAAAAGTACCGCCTGAATTGGAAGGGATATTTAAAGGTCATCTCGTCCAACTCCCAAGCAGACCAGCTCACAGACACACCCACCACCTCCACGTGAGGTTTCCTCCCAGCACAGTCCTCCTCCTGAGCCCCTTTGGAAGCAGCACAGTCAGAAGACCAAGTATCACAGAATTCCAGAATCGTTTGGCTAGAAGGACTCTTAAAGCTCATTGCACCCCCTGCCCTGGACAGGGACACCTTCCACCATCCCAGGTTGCTCCAAGCCCCGTCCAACCTGGCCTGGAACACTTCTAGGGATGGGGCAGCCACAGCTTCTCTGGGCAACAGTTCTGCTTTCAACCCCAATTTAGTACCGGGCTGGACAGGCACAGTCACCCAACCGTCCTGCGAGAGCTTTATTGGGAACATTTGCCATCCATCACATCCACCAAGCATTAACAGGACAATCCAGCGGGATCCTGCCTCCTGCCTCACAAACACAGCATCACCTGATGCGTGATTCACGGGGTTAATCTCGCATTTTCACACCTTTGTCTCTCCTCCTGGCATTTCAGGGAGAGGAAAACCGCACTCAAGCAGCTGTTATGTAGCACGACAGCAGACAGCACTCAGCTGCTCCGAAACCGCTGCTCCAGGCAGGGAGGAGCAGCGAGGCCACGCAAAGCAGTGGGTAACGCAGGAAAAATGGCAAATCTCTAAAAACTCCAAATAACGAGGAGCACACTGGAGGTCTCTGCACCAGGCACGGCATTCGCTGGCTGCATCCGCACGCCACGCGTGGCTCTGCTGGGACCAGGAGGAGATGCAAAATTAAACGCCAAAATCTCAGCTGCCACTTTTGATTTCGGCTGCCACCACGCCGAGCTCCCTGGCGCCGCAAAGCCGCCTGCGCGAGGCGTCCCAGGCCTGGTGGTGACAGTGCCAGCAAGTGCCACCTGCCCTGCCAAGCCCAGGCAGGAGCCATCACTGTTCTGGAGAGTAACACCATGGGGAGGTCTATTATTTTAAACATATAATTGATTCTAATTCATCACTTATCGCACAGTGACAGATTTTTATATAGTTTATTATCTCAGTCGCAGCACGAGGGCCCGGGGGGGCTGGCTCCTATTGTTCGGCAGCTCCTGCTCCTGCCTCATCTCTAGCTGCTCCCGTTATCTGTCTGATTAAGTTAGGGATTCTGGTATCTCGGGGTCCCCAGGTAACCGTCAGCGCTCACATCCTCCCCGGCAGGATCTCAGCTGCCTTTATGCCCCTCTCCTCCTTGACCCGGCTGTCCCGCGCAGCCACCGCGCCCAGCCCATGCTCTGGGGGCCGCAGAGGCGGCCGTCACCCCCCTGCTCCCAGCATCCAAAGATCCAGGCACCTCGGGATCAAGCCCTTTGGGCCACACAGGAAGGAGCCTGCACCCTGCTGCCTCCATCCCTCGCTGCCGGCACCTCCGCTGGGAAATGGAAAAGCCTCAAAAAGCGAAGGGGCCCAAACCCCTCTGGTTCAACGCAGGGATGCACAAACGCCTCTCTGCTTCCCAACCCCTTCCAAAACCAGTTCAGCCTCGATCCACAGAGCTGGGCACTGCTGCAGACTGGAGAGTCCCACTCCTTTTCCTCCCCCTCGCGCCACAGCAATAGGGGATCACAGCTAAAATGGGTCGATTTGCAGAATTTCCATTTCACAGGGTGCTTTCAACTCCTCCACACTTTGTTTTCGTTCGGATTCGGAATGAAAAAACCCGAAAGCAGCAGCACACTTTCTTCCGATGAGCTCAGCAACTCCGAAACTGCCAGAAACCAGAATTTTCCTTTGACGCTTTAAGGAGCCACTTTGCAATTTCACTATTTCATTTCAGCATTTTAGATTATTTTGAATTATTTCTACAACATTTCCCGGTGCTAAATGCAACGCTGAGCATCACACAGCACAGCTACGAGGGTGTCATTATGTGACATAACATAATGATTGAAACATTTGATCCTATTTTAAAATCATTAAGGGCTGCTGCTTTTCCATTCTGATTGAAACATCTTGGGGTTGGTTTTTTTTTTTCCCTAGATCAAAGCGTGTCTTGTTCCAATGTAAGGAAACAGTTTGACATTGTTCAAAAATGGCGTCAAAACCAGTTTTTACAACACAAACAGCAGAGACTTTCATCTCCGTGTCAAACTACTTCATTACAACAACAAACGCGAGGCACTTTTATCTAAAACTGGGATGTTTTAGCTGACTTTAAGTAGCAGCTGCCCTTAATTATTTTAAAAACAAAAGGAAACACTGCAAGGATTAATCTGCTTTGGTGCGGATGATGTCTCGTAGAAATTTATGAATAATAAAAACAAACCTCCGAACACAGTCACATTCAAGGAAAACTTTAAAACAATGGAATTCTTCGGGATTTTTCTGCCAAGGAGAGTGGCGTGAGGGGGGTCTGTGCACCCATGGGGATGGCTGGCAGCAATATCTGTGCTCTGTGAACCTTTTATCCACCATCACCAAGTGATGTAAGACCAGGCGTGGCATAAAAACCAACAGCCCTGACCTCACAGCCAGTTTTTCCCAGCAAACAGTCCTGGGAAGCTCAGGAAGGAATTTTTGCTGAGGGCAAAAAGGAAAGCTCGGTTCTGGCTTGGACTGGATGTCCCAGCAATGCCGTCCCTGATGTGCCCTCACTGCAAGGGATGCTCTGGACAGCCAGGCATGAGTAACATCTCCTAGAAAGACCTTGGTAGGCTTTGATTTGATAAGAAATACAGTCAAAATTCCTCCCAGTATCTGAAGGAAGTCTCCAAGGAAGCTGAAGAGGGTCTCTATCAAGAACTGCAGTGCCAGGACAAGGAGAATGGACCAAACTGGCAGAGAGCAGGCTTATATGGGATATTGGGAAGGAATTCTTCCCTGTGAGGATGGTGAGGGCCTGGCACAGGTTTCCTAGAGAAGCTGTGGCTGCCCCATCCCTGTTCAAGACCCGGCTGAGTGGGGCTTGGATCATCCCACGTTTTTTTCACACAGAACCCTGTGCCAGGGGAGCTGAACTGTCCAAGCCTTGAAGCAGTGAGAAGGAAACGAATAGTAACAGTAATTATAAATACATCTCAGACTAAACAAAGGGATATTTTCCAAACACACACCTACACACGGAGAGGGGGAGGCTGCAATCTGCCCAGGCTTCGGCGTTCATTCAGATGGGATCAGAGTGATCCAGAGAGAACCACGAGGAAACGCAGCGAGTTAAATACACTGCCTGGCCAGACAAATTGCCACTAGAAGCACCAGCTGAGAAAACACAACTTTTCCCCTTCCTTTGGGCGCCCACTGAGACCGCAGTGGCAGGTGACCAGCGGCAGCCTGGGCACGGTGCTGCCGTTCCCCGGAGCCCTGCATCCACGCTGCATCCTTGGAAACCGCAACCCTCCGCTCTTACAGCACAGAAGAGGCCCTTGAGGTGCTCTCGGCTCTTCCTGGGAGAGGCTGAATATTCCAGAGGTGGGCTGGGGCTGGGCTCTCGGGTGCAGGAAGGAGAGCACTCGTTTCTCCGCCAGCTATTGCCTTTGCTGCTGACATTTTGCTCGGTGCACCACGAGCTTCCTCCCCCACTTCCCCTAGGAATGACACCGCTGTTATCTCCACTGCATCTAAAGCACACACAGACTCAGTTTAGGGACAGTTAATTTCCAATTCTTTCCAGATGGGTTGGAATAATATCCCCAGGTGGTAAATACATTATTAAGAAGGCAGTTTGGTGTGAAATTGGCTATTAAAATATAGATAAAGTTTAATATATTGAGCTCCTTGTCAGAAAAATCACTTTAGAGGGAGCTTATTATTTGTTTGATATTAAAAGAGTCACAGCTCCGCTCCAAGTGACAAATGGGGAGGGGGAGGAAATGCCACCAGTAATGAACAAAAGCTTTTTAACATTTAAATTTAGGTTTCCGCTCAAGGCCCCGTGCGTCGTGGGCACGCCTGCCCGGTGGATCCATCCGCAGGGGCCGAGAATTCCGGGATCCCTGTCCAAACCGAATCCTGATCCATCCGCAGGGGCCGGGAATTCCGGGATCCCTGTCCATCCCGGACCCTGATCCATCTGCAGGGATCGGGAATGCCGGCATCCCTGCCCATCCCGGACCCTGATCTGCCTGCAGGGGCCGGGAATTCCGGGATCCCTGTCCATCCCGCACCCTGATCCATCTGCAGGGATCGGGAATGCCGGCATCCCNCCCTGTCCATCCCGAATCCTGATCCATCCGCAGGGGCCGGGAATTCCGGGATCCCTGCCCATCTCGAATCCTGACCTGCCTGCAGGGACCGGGAATGCCGGCATCCCTGCCCATCCCGAACCCTGCTCCATCTGCAGGGGCCGGGAATTCCGGGATCCCTGCCCATCTCGAATCCTGACCTGCCTGCAGGGACCGGGAATGCCGGCATCCCTGCCCATCCCGAACCCTGCTCCATCTGCAGGGGCCGGGAATTCCGGGATCCCTGCCCATCTCGAATCCTGACCTGCCTGCAGGGGCCGGGAATGCCGGCATCCCTGCCCATCCCGGACCCGGATCCATCTGCAGGGATCAGGAATTCCGGGATCCCTGCCCAGCCCGGACCCTGATCCATCTGCAGGGGCCCGAATTCCGGCATGCCTGCCCATGCCGGACCCTGATCCATCTGCAGGGACCGGGAATTCGGCATCCCTGCCCATCCCGGACCCTGATCCATCTGCAGGGACCGGGAATTCCGGGATCCCTGCCCATGCCGGCCCCCGAGCGATGCCGCAGCAGGAGCACAGTTGCTCTCCTTTGGGGAATCCCAAAGCAAGGCGCCTCCCCTCCTTGCTCCATGATTCCTCACCCCCTGGGGCGTTTAGGGGCAGAAATCAAGATAGGAACAATTAAGAGGGAAACCCCACTTTACAACCAACCCAGTGGGATCACAAATCCCATGGCATGGTGCTCTAACGAGGGCAAGACTTCCCTCTCGCTGGAGCGTCCCATCAGCTCCAAAAGGAAAAAGTTTTCCAGCAAAACCAAAATAAAGCTTTGAGATGCACTTCCCATGCAACTGGAGCAGCAGCATCCCCTCCTGGGTGGGATTCCTAAAGGATAATCATGCAAAACATCCCTGGGATGATGCGGATTAATCAGAAGGAGAGAGACAAGCTGCATCTTCCCGCGGCTCCGCGCAGGGCTCGAGTTAGGTCTCCTATTACTAAGACTTCATTAGTTTTACAAAATATCCTACAGAACATTTTCTAGCGGGCTATGAAGAATCATAAATAATTAAAATTAAATTACACTTGTCAAGGAAATGAACGAACCGCTTCTCCGCGATGCATTATCCTCCCGAGCTTATTCCTTTATTTTTAAATCTCTTCCTTAAAAACTTTGCCGGTTTTCCCAGGGTTACAAAAATGTGCTCTTTGGACAAAAAAATGCCACCGTCCTGATTTTTACCCCAATTAGCCACAAAGCAGAAGAAATGACAGTTTAAATCAATGGTGGTGCAGCACATGTACCCACATTTGAAATCAACAGTGGTGTTAAAAGCATTATTAATCAGCATTATTATTAGCTGGCAATTAGCAAACTTCAATAATTGGCACTTATTAGATCTTCCACTTGATGAGAATTTACTGTCAGAAGCCTTTGAGGGGAGGCACAATAACAGTGGAAAACATCTTAACTAATTAATTAAGCCTCCCAATAGTCCCAGTAGCTTCATAAATTTAAAATTTAAAAAAAGTAAAGGGGAGGAAAAAGGGGTTTTGTCACTGCCAGAGTTTGTGTCAAGGCTCCTTACCCCGCATTAAGAGATTGCTCTGGGCTCCCGAACGCCACCTTCACACCACTGCCCCATGCAGGAACTGGGCTCCTCTCTCACCTTCTTGTGCCTTTTAGTTGTAGTTATTTACTTTTTTTTCCCCTCCCACTTGCCAGAACTACCTAAAAGTCCTTTCCACAAGCTCACACCCCCCAGCGGTGCAGGGATCCCTCTGGGGATGGAGGGAGGCGAGCCAAGGGATGGCCTTTTATCTCCCTTTTCTGCTCTCTCCTTAGGTTCTAATGGTTTGGAAGTTTTATCAACAGCCCTGCTCTGCTCCAGGCGGTTGGGGCCTGGAGGAGGAGGAGGAGGAGGAAGAGAAGGGGAAAGGAGAAAGGAGAAAGAAGGAGAAGGGAGAAAGGAGAAAGGAGAAAGGAGAAAGGAGAAAGGAGGAGAAGGAGAAGAAGAAGGAGAAGGAGAAGGAGAAGGAGAAGGAGAAGGAGAAGGAGAAGGAGGAGAAGGAGAAGGAGAAGGAGAAGGAGAAGGAGAAGGAGAAGGAGGAGGAGCTCTGTGAGCCTGGCTCAGCTGAGCTTGCCCCCGTGCCTCAGTTTACCGCTTCACCACGCAAATCCCCCTGTGTTCACGCTTCGTTAACATCTGTAATGGGACTGGAGCTTCTGGGAAGAAAGGTGGGATAGCAGCGCACAGCATTAATGAGCTAATCAATACTTCATTCCGTCAATATTTGCAAAAACAATAAAAAAATCCCTGAAAACACCATTTACCCGGGAAGCTTTACACACCCAGATTTACATCCCAGAGTTGCTGGTCCTGACACTTCATTGCCCAGAAGCCGCTTTTCATCTGGGGGCTTTTTTTGGCTTTCTCCTATAACACAGGGGGATGGCCCAGCAAGAGGCACCTTAAATAATCCCAACCCTTCATGCTGGCGTTGGAGAAGATGGAGGACGCGTGGCCGGCAGTACTGTGGATATGTAAGGGGACAGCCACACACTGAGTGCTGTCCCATGGAGAAAGGTGGGGTGCAGCAGGAGTTACCTCTGTTTAATTTGCACACTGCAGCACGGACACCCCAGGGAGGCCAAAATCCCTCAATGATCGCCAGAGCCACACACGCTGGTGGTGATGGTGTACTGGGGCTCCTTTTCCATCCAAAGGGTGCTGAGAGCACATCCCCTTTGGAGGGTGCCCACAAGGCTTTGGGGAGGAAGATCCAGGTCTCATTTACAGTCTCTTCCACACCGCACTGATTAGCCAAGCACCAGCCCAGAGCCGCAGCTGCTTCTCCAAAGAAAACTCCCACCCCTCCGTGCCATCTCCTCCTCGCTTCTCTTCCCCGGCAGTCAGACACACGCAATTATCCGCCGAGCCCGGCTCCCGGCCCGGCGCCTCCATCCCCGGCTCCCCGCGCCGGGGAGTTTGCGGCAACTGCCTCCGCTAGTGGGGGGGGAGGAGGAGGAGGAGGAAAGGAAGATCAAGGTTGCTGCTGCTCCTTTCAAAGAAGGCCTGGAGAAGTTTGGCGGAGAGGCGGGGCAGCCTGCAGGCTTCCCCAGAACATTTTATTAGAGTCACTTTCACACATCACTTGAAAGCCGCCCGACAACGTCCTTCCTTTAACAAAGCAAATATTGTATAAATTAATAGTCCTTCAGAGAAAGACAGAGCCGAGCACTTCCCATGGCAACCCCGACGGCCACTTTCCACAACCTCCTCTTGGGGAGGTGACATGAGGACAGACCCTCCACCCCTGGCATGACACTCCATCAGAGGCCCCTGGATGCCAGGTGCACCTCAGAACCTCCACGGAGGAGGCTGCAGAAAGCAAAACACACCCTGAATCCTGATTGCTCTTAGCTGCTGCATTCCTGAGGCAAGCCCAAGGATCCCTCTCGCATGCCCATCAATATTTCAGTGCACACGTTTGTAATTTATGAAGGTAAAGTGACGCTTCTGCGAAAGTCATCGCGCGTTCGCAGCTCTGCCGCCTGCAAACCCGAGGGCTGCTCCCACTCGCTGCAAGTCGCAGGTGCAGAAGGCCTGCAGAGAGGAGATAGGCTGTGGGCTTTGTTCAGGAAAACCAGGAGACTCCTGGATTTGAAAGGCATCGGAAGCGCTACCCAACCTGGTCTCCTCCACCTGCCACTCATTCCTGCTGTGTTTGGCTCCCGGGTGCAGCGAGGAGGATTCTGGGCTGGAACGCCAGGCAGGAGAGCTGCTAAGCATGGCCGGGGGTGGTTTGGTGTTAAGAAGGAGCTTGAAATCCTCCTAGAGAGGCTCACATCTGGCTCTGCATGGACTTTCGGTGGTGGGACCCTTGGCCACGAGGTGCCTTGGCTTTGCTGCACCCGCCTGGGAACCTGCACACTGCGCATTCTGCCTCTTCCCTACCGGACTCCTAAAAAAACATGTCCCTCACTGTTCCCAGCTTCTTATCTCAGAGAGAAGGTGCTGGCAACAACTCTCATAGAATTCTGGAGTCATGGAGTGGTTTAGGTGGGACATTAAAGATCATCTCACTCCACCCCCTGCCACAGGCAGGGACACCTTCCATCAGACCAGCTGCTCCAAGCCCTGCCCAACCCGGCCTTGGACACTTCCAGGGATGGGGCAGCCACAGCTTCTCTGGGCACCCTGTTGCTTGTCCAAACCCCCATGGAAAGACCCAAGAGCAGACAGAGCTCTCTACACCCACCCAACCACTTCCCGACAGCATCAGCCTCCCAGAGGCTCAGCCCTCGTGGTCTTTGCACAGTGCTCCTAAAAATACTCACGGAGCTGGCTGCTGGTTTTTTCCCTTCCCTCACTTTGCTGCTATTCCCTTTCATCATGTTTTAAAACCCCTGAGCTCCCACCTCCATCCATCCCCGCCTCTGCGCGGCCCCTCGCCAGCGCCCCGCAGTTGATTTAACCTCTGTTATCTCTGTGATTAGCCCCGCCATGGAGCAGATAGTTGGCTCTTATCAGCCCATTAAAGAGCCAAAGAACGCTGTTACCAGTTTTTTATCTGCAAAACGCACACAAAGCCCCGCTGATTATTCTATTAATTTGTTAATGAACCTGTCTTGCCAGACAGACTCTCAGCGCCTTTCGAAGTAGGGGTAGGGAATTTTAATCTTCCTAGGGGTTCAGGCTCTGGGCTCACAAGGTTTTTCAGCTCCAAACTTCTGTAGGATCTGAAACAAAAAGTTCATCACTTATCAGCTGCCAAACACATATGTGAGGGTTCAGAAACTGCTCCTGAGCGGTGCTGCTGCTAAACACGGAGCAGGAGCAGCTCCGACAGCGAGCACCAAAGCCTGGCTTGCTGCTGAGTCCCTTCCACAGAAGAACCCAGCCCACCGCTGAGCTGAACCAACCTGGAGATGATGTTGGGCACCAGCACCTTCAACCCGACTTTGAGGAGTGCCAAGCACCCAGACTAGCTCAAAATCCTCAATTTCCCAGTCAAGAGTGCCACAGAGAGCCTGCACTGCCAGCGCCATGAGGACGGGGTCCTCCTTGGGCTGGAGATACTCCTGTTTCCAATGGAAGATGGCACCAGGACCCAACAGCACAAAGGGAGGGAGATCAAAGCCGCTGCTCTGGACCTCAGGTTGGACATCAAGAGGAATTTCCTCACTGAAAGGATTGTCAGATGTTGGAATGGGCTGGCCAAGGAGGTGGTGGAGTCACCATCCCTGGAGGTGTTCAAGAGATGCCTGGACGTGGCACTCAGAGCTCTGATCTGGTTGACAAGGTGGGGATCGGGCACAGGTTGGACTCGATGATCTTGGAGATCTTTTCCAACCTAAATTCTGTGATTGTACAACCTGACAAGGAAGGTTTCTTTCCCTGCCAAGGACGGTTCAAAATCTTCCAGCTGGCACAGAAATAATGAGATATTAAAAATAATATATTTGAGGCTGCTTTTGTCGACCCTCTGAGCCGCTGAGATTTGCAGGTGCATGCTCTCTTGCTCTGCAGGAGCCTTCCCACGGCACCTTAATGCCTCTCAATCTTCAATATATTTACTCTTGCAACCCCCCTGTGCAGAAATGGTGATATTACAACTGCAGAGAGACTAAGATGACACAGAAAGACAGCAGCAAAATGAGAGGTTCAGCCTAAATCACCTAAATCCTGGGCTGGTGCTGTAACTACCAGCCTACTCTTCCTCCCTCATAGCTGCCTGTGGCCAGAACTGCTTCAAACTGGGGAACGGATGAAGAAAAGACCCAAATAACCAGAAAACCATGGTGGGCCTGTCAGGATTGGGCTGCATTCCTGGCTTGCAGAAAACATTTGTCTCCTTGGCCCACCTCCTCCTGAACAAAAAACCCAATCCCTGCTGCTTTCCAGTTATTTTTAGGCAAGGATAGCTGGATGCTTAAGTACTTCTAAAGCTGCCAATTGCACAACAAATTAAATGCATAACCCTGGAGCACTCAGAGGATGAATACATTATGGACAAAAGAAACATGTCATCACACCCACACGCAGCTTTGTTTACTCTGCATTCATACATGACTCTGTTGTCACCTCCATCCCTGACTCCTAATGATAAAAGACAAAAGGCAGAGAATTCCTGCTCAAACCCCCCAAAGTCTCCATCTGATATGCACAAATGCAATTTGTCTCCAAGCCTCCTGAGGCCCCTGGTCGAACGGAGGTGAATACAGAAAGAGCTGTGGGTAGGACCCAGCCCAAATCCTGCCACAGAGCCTGGAGTACGAGCCAAGCTCAACCATTGCTGCCCTATCCAAAAATTTGGGAGCAAGCTTCCCGGACAAGCTCAGACATTGACGTATCTGGAAGCAAACGATTTCCCATGGACATTCAAGAGCCGCTACTGTTCCTATAGGAACCTTCCCTGTTTGTCATGCCGTGTATTTTGTATTCACGCTTCTGCCTTTCAGCTGCGCTCTCCAAATCAGCCCTCCTGTTTTTATGCTGAACCAGGGCTTGATGTAAAAACCAGAACTGATACTACACCATCAAAGCCTCGTCACCTGTGTTAGATCCACCACTCAGAGCCTCCTCTTCGTTCATCCTTATCTCCTCTGAAATGAGTCACCTCATTTAGAGTACACATTTTGATGCCTCACCCCAAGTTTCCTCTGATACATCCCCAATTCCAGGGCAGACTCGAAGTTTCTTTCAACCAAAGCATTTAGAAACCAAAGCATCCCCAGCACCTGGCAGGGCACGGAGCAGCTGGGCCTGCAGGTCTGCTCCATCTGCTGCTGGCAGCGGCTTTCCAGGTCAGAGCACGTTTGTGCTGCACAGAGCAGAGACAACTCGTGCTGCAAGGAGGCCAGAGGAGCTCTGCATTAATGATAAAACCACGGGATCCACGGCTGAAAGGAAATGGGGATGTGTGGGAGACAGGCAGCTCTTGAAACAGGCAAAAATACCCGTTTTGCACCCAAACACGATCTCCCACATATCCTCAGGGAACAGCCTGGGGACGTCCAAAAAGGAGATAATACTGTGGGAGGACCAAGCCCCACACAGCCCTGGGACAGGATATTTATCCTTGACTCCCTCAGATCCTCATACCCAGCAAAGCACTTTGAACCCTTCCCTAAGGGAGAGGCCACGGGAATCCCTGCTTGAC
This sequence comes from Callaeas wilsoni, assembly GCA_013398955.1. NCBI lineage: Eukaryota > Metazoa > Chordata > Aves > Passeriformes > Callaeidae > Callaeas > Callaeas wilsoni. The sequence continues at coordinate 29,845 of VWPU01002932.1, forward strand.
ACGTTTTGTTTTAGTTCTGGAGACTGATTTAACAAGAAACACACCGGGGGAAAAAAGCATCCTTCAACTAAGAGTTTTTCACTGCTGAGAGTCCATTTAAAGCACTCCTTGCCACACATTTTGCATTTTTTTTCCCCTCACCACTACAAGGTAACACTCAACACACAAAGACAAACCCATCTGTGCAGTTTTCAGCCTCGTGGTTTCCTACAGCTGAGCACAACTTGGTGTCAGCTCCTGTCAATGGTTCTAAGCAATAAATATCAGCAACAACACATGAAAGGGAGCTGAGCTGGAACACATCGGGGGCAAATAATCCGGGAAGGGATTATTCTTCCTTTTACAATTTGGTAAAGGGAACTAAACCTCCAAATCCAAGCTTTGTGCACAGTCTGCTCCTCTCCAGAGCATCACCCAGGCATCTTCACCCTAAAGGACTTCTCAGAGCCCAGGATCCTCCCAAGAGGCACTGTCGTCTTCCTCCCTGCCTGCACCTTTCTGTCTAACCAGTGCTTGGTATTTGAGTCTAAAGGTTAATTAAGTGTGGCTGCAAGAATGAAAGGCCACAATCAATTACCAGGGTTGCTTGTCCATTTGAGTCAATTTTTAATCATGGTGATTTGGTATTTTGGGAGGCGTGGGGTGAGGAGAAGGGCGAAATTCTCTTTCTTTCCTCTCTTTTTGAAAGGTATTTATTGAAGTTGGATAATTCCCCTGTCTCCAGGCAGACAGCACGCCTTCGCCTGGCACCTGCCACCTTCTCTCGCCTTCCCTTTGTTTCTGCAGCACTGCAGAAGAAGGGAGCAGAGATGGGGGAACGCAAGAAAAAAGGGATTCAATGCATTCCCACTGTAGCTTTCCAGACCTGCTTCCCCAGGTTTTACCTGTCCTGAGGCTGGGAGGGACTGGGAATGGAGCCTGCACACTCAGCTGGGGCAGCACACGCACATGTGCTCTCAGACCCTCATCTCCACAGCTCTTTGAACTCTGCCCAAAACTTGTTTGCTCCAAGATATGCACTTCCAAAAGGCATGGGGCCACCCATCTACCTTCTCACCTGGATAAAAGCACCCTCCCCAGCACTCTCCAGGCAGCATTCCAGGTGTACCCTGCTCATACTTATACCATATGCACACAAACCATCCAAATCTGAGCCACCGACGCGCCCCAAAACACTCACTGCCACCACATCAACGCTCACCTCTTCACACACAGCCACCACCCCAAACACCACACATTCTCCCACCCCCCAAACAGCTCCTTTTGACTGTTGAAATAATTAACTATTTAAAATTCAACCAGTGCTAATCACAGCAGCCCGGGCTGTGTTCTCATTACCTGGGATCAATTCCTGTTTAATATTCACCTCCAGGGGCAGATGTGGCTGGAACAAGTTGCCGATTTCTCTGTGCTACGCCAAAGCTAATGAGTGGCTCCTGCTATTGTAGTACAGTCACTCTGCTGTAATCAGTCAAAATAACAAGCAGCAGCACCTTCCAGGGACGCAAAGTCTTCTACATAAATATACACAGACAGTCAGTCACGCCAATGGACTTCAAATCTCCGTGAGCTATGGCCAAGGCACAGCCCTTTCCCCAGCTCCTGGCTCGGGAAGCAGCTCCTGCTTTAACAGGGCATCAGAGCCATTTGCAAGAGCTTGTGCACATCTGGAAGCTCCTCTGGCTTCAGAGTGCGCACAGCTGTCCCTGCATCCCTGAATGCACACCTAGCAAAGACATGCTCCTTGTCCCTCTTTATCTTCAACAAATGAATTTGCCCAGCAGGAGAATGATCTGCAAAGTCATTCCTGAGGAATTCCACATGTTGTACATCACATGCAGTAACTCGCAGTGCTGAGAGTCACCCTGCCCTTCAAGCCTCTCTCCATGGACGAAAACAGGGCTCCCACAAGATAATAGCAGGTAAAAGCCACCCTACCTGCTCCCTCCGAGGTGTTCACTAATAGATCTTGCATGGGATGTGATTCATTTCCATCTCCCTCCTCTCCCACATGAGTGAAAAATTGAGATATCTGATGAGATATCTGCTATTCCCGTGGCTTTTGTAAGCACTGGGGGAAAGCCAACCCCATTCCTCTGGGAAAAGCAGCCTAACACATCGGGCTGGTGGGACCATCATCAAATACCAGCATGAGTAGGACGACTGATCTCACTCATGGGGACAGGAATTAGCACAGGAAAAAGTCCTCCTAAGGGTGGCCCTGACTAAAAGCAGACAATGGTGAGATGCAAAGAGCACAGAGGAAGAGAGAGTGGATCCTAGCCGGGCTGTAAACATGTCACCCCCACATCAGCCGGCTCATCCGTGTGGAGGTGCCAGGGGCACGTCATCCCGGGATGCGCCGGGAGAAGCGAGCGTCGATTCTCATCAGCCTTTGAGTGGACAGGTCACAGGACAGCAGGAAAATAGGAGCTGGCAGGAATCTTCATCAAATATCCAAAGGAGCCTACTTTTTTTCCTTAGCAGCAATTAAGGGCAGAAAATTAAACCAGAACCTTTGCAGCAAGCAGTTGTCACCCTGGCGGGTGGCAGGGACCTGTCCCCAGCCAGCACTGCCAGAGGGGAGCGACCTTGGCCTTGGGGAAACCTCGAAAGGGAGAGGGAGAAATGTCCACCAGCTCTGCCCACCTCCAGCCATGGCACTACTGATGGAGCACAGGGAAATTGTCTCCCTGGTGCGTGTCCATCACCTCCCAGCAGCTCGCAGGGAGGAGGAGGAAAACCACAGACATCTCGAGGCACTTTGCTTGCTGAAAATCAATAACTGGTATTAAAAAATGGATCCAGTTCCCATTGGAACAGACCGCTCAGGGCTCTGCCATAATTCTGCAGAACAGTCAATATTTACTGTAAGTGTCTCAAATAAAGCCTGAGCTTCGATTTAGTGAGATCGTTATTGTGCGTTAATAACATGCCAATTGATTATTAAACATATTTACTGAGGGTATGAAAAATAGGCTATGAGAGGAAAGGGCATCTGATGCAGGAACATGATGTTAACTGAGGAACCTAATTGTGCAGAGCTGCATTAGCCAAATTATCTTTCTGTCGTTAGGAAACGTTTTATAAAGGCATTACAGTGCTACAGATAGAGGAACGATACATGAACATCCCGAGGAGCTGGGAAAGAGGACAAATTGCATCTCATCAGTGTGTCCACTTCTCCCTCAGCACGCTGGAGGATCCACTGGTCCTCCCCAAAAAAATAAAGGTGAAAGTCTGGGAGCAATTCACAATCTTTATGGATGACCCCAACGCCATCTACTCCAAGCTCCTGGATCCCATGTCCCTGCTGTCAGGGCACCCGCGAGAGCTTCACGGGGTTCAAAGTGACACATGGCTGCTGCTGAACAAGGCTTTGTGCTGTCTGAGGATTTTCACAACGCGCCCACAAATGTCACTTCAAGTAACACTTGTGGCTCGGCAGTCAATTCTCACTTTGAAAACACAGGGAAAAGTCAATGTCTGTGTGTTTTCCTCCCGAATCCTACTCCTCCTGCTGAAAACCTCGCATAACCGACAGGGCTTGCTTTTTTTCCTTGTCCTTTTTTCGCAAGTTCTTGATGAAATGTAAATGATTTTCAACTTTGATCTTTATGTTTCCTGGCTCTTTCTGATTATATTTCTTCCTTAACAACTTGACTCGAGCTTTCTCCTGCAGTAAAGGCTCTGTGCTCCCATCTGCACTGCACAAATTACTGAGCAGCCCAGTGCAATAGCTCAGAACAGGCCACTCTCTTCCCTAGCAATAGAAATTATTTCCATTTGGAGCAATACATCCTCCTGCTCGATGGACTGCTGCTCACCAGGCATTCAGATTTTGTTCATCTTATGCCGCAGGGCAATTTTGAATGCACCAAGCCCAGGTTGCTCGGCCACGGGATGCTGATCAAATTGGTGTTGGAAACAGGGCTCTCCCGAGCAAAAGGAGGATTGGGATGTGCAGTCTCCCACCTGCCCTGAAGCCTGCAGAGGTTTAGGTAGAAGGACTTTGTTTGGAGCTGCCCAAGGAGGAGGTGCAGCACTGGGAACCTGCAGAGCTGGGCTTTGCACTCCCTGCACATAACGCTCCTCTGGCTCCACGCTGAGTACACTCATTATGTTTGGGCTACTGGGCACATTTTACGTACAGCTGATAATAAAAAAAGAGAAGCACAGAGATCTAAAGCCTGACTATTTTACAATATTAAAGAAAAAAAAAAAAAAGAAAAGGGGGAATTAAAATTCAATTCAGAGCCAAAGCACATGATGGTCTCCAAGAGGGAGCACTGCAGGCCCCACTCCTTGCCTGCTGCACCCCCCGTCTGCCCAGCCTCGGCACAAACACCAGCACTCTCCATACCTGGGTTTGATCCTGGTCTCCAGGCACCAAAGGAAGGCTGGATAATTCATGTGTTCTCAGAGACAGCGAGAGAAGAAAGGTATAACTTGCCTTCAGGCTTCCCACCCCTCCTCCCGAGATGCTCCCGGCTGGTGCCGCCGCCAAGACTTTCTACTTTCAGCTCAAAACGTGTGATTCTCAGGGTCCTTTGTAGGGGGCACCTCCCAGGGATCCCACTGCCGGCTCCCCCCAGCACACCAAGCCCCACCACGCTGCCAAAACCACCTTCTCAGCCCCTTGTGCTTTCCACCTCTCCATTCATCTAAAACCGTGAATCCTGGAAATCCTCAGTGCTCTGTCAGCACCTTTCATCGGAGGATTTCAGAGCATTTTCCAGACTTGGACAGAACAAGCCTCCCTGCTCCCCTAGGAGGAGGGTAAGTAAGATTAAGATTAATCCCAGTTCAGGAAATGAAGGCCTGAGAGGTGAGGAGAGGGAAAATAAAATAAAAGCAACACAAGAAATCACAGTAGGTCCCCAGCGCCTTCAATTTACCTTCCACTGGTTGAACTGAGATGCCCAAGACCTTGAAACACAGCCACGAATCCCTGGGCTGAACAGAGACCTCAACCCTCCTGCTCCCTCGAGCCCATCAGCTCCTCTCCAGCATTATTCCAACCCTGCTTCCCTGTCCTCCAGAGAGGCTTGGGAGAGACACAGCCACGACAAGCTCCCCAGAGATACATGGAGCTGTTCGCAGAATATGACTTTTTGTTGCGGTGTTTGATGGAGGGGGAAAGTTTCCCTCGGCAGAGACAGCTCTGCGGCAGCCACCGCCAGTGCCGGAGGGAAGGTGACGGATAGGGTGGCGGATGGCTCTCCGTTACCTCTCCTGTCTGCCTGAGTGCTGCTGGAATGAAGATAATCTATGAGCAGCAGCGAGCATCAGCACCGCTCGCTACCCCATATAAATCAGGAGGGCGAAGCCGTATTGAAGGCAACGCTCCCGAGCCTTCCTCCTGCCTGCCTGCAGCATTATCCATCTGCTGCTGAAGGTCAAAAAAGCCTCCAAGAACAGGATAATCACTACAGAGAAGAGGGTTACACTCCATCACTCGCAGGGTGGGGACAGGACGAGCATGGGAAGGGTGCAGGTGCCCCTTGCTGCTTTCCCTTCTTCCCCTCCGCACGTGAATCCATCTCTGCTTCCTCCCGGGCTGAGCTTGGCTCTCGGCCTGTGGGAGCATCAAGAGGTTCTTGGCAGTGCTGCCTGCAAGGGCTGGGTGGGCTCGTCAGCTTTTCACTGCACCCCTGTCTTGATGTGAAGCCCTTGGCCTGGAGGAGCACAAATGGTTTCAGGCCTCTTTTCTAGAGAAAGGAGCCTCCAGGAGCGAGACAACTCCGGGAACACAGCCAGTTTCCACCTGGCAAACACAGCTACTCAGGCAAGAGGGTCGGAGGAGTAAGGCATTAGAGGACACACTTCTGAGACCCTAAGGAAGAGCCCTGGTAGCAGGAAGCATCACTACTGATGTCTCTTTAGGAACGCCATCCCCACATCCACGGAGGGATTCTCAGAGCTGGGCAGAGGATGAAGCCCAAGCAGACCGAGGGTATCCTGCACTGCCAGGCTTGGAGGCTGTGATTTATCAGCCCCGTGGACATGGTCAATAACCTCATCCCTCTTTTTGACACGGCCGTGATGGAAGAGGAGGTCGGAGGGTGCTCAACAGGCCCTGAGGTGTGACTGATGGTCGGGAAGAGCCAGACTCCTCCCAGCTCCCTGCCCCGAGGAGAGCCTGGCCCTCATCCACCGTAAAGGTCCTTCCCTCCTAGAACTTGGCAATGGCCTTAATTTATCTGCTGAACAACTTAATTATAGTCAGTGCCAGAAATGAGCTGATCGAATCATTGAATCTGCCCCAGATCCTTCTGTCCTCCCTCCATCACAGCCACTGCCCAAAGCACCCCATTACTTCCCCACCCTGCCCTCAGGATTTCCTCTGATTTCCTATGCAAGAGCCACCTCTTCCTTACTTGTTTCCTCCTGTACCATTTTGCAGAGCTGTTCCTGCCCACCTGGCAGAGGAGTGTGTGCAAAAGCCAGCCTCATCCCCCTTTTTGGGACAAAGTTCTCTCTCCCAGCCAGTACGAGGGTGCTCGTTTTAGCACAGTGGGTTTTTACAGCCCCACCATAAGGAGAAGCAGGATGGCCTTAGGAAATCCAGGCTTGGTACTTGTGGCATTTGTCTCTGCCAGTCAACAGCCATAATTGGTCCCCGCTTTAGGGAAGGAAAAGAAATAACCTACCTCCAAAAACACCTCTCCAATCAATAAGAATTTGTCCTTTGCATCTGTGGCATGGTGGCTGGGGGCTCCCTGGGGCTGCTGCCAGCCTATTTTTCTTTCCTTTCTCTGGCCCATCGTTTAAGCCCGGTGCTGAGCTTCACCTCTGGACCCTCTCTGTCCCCCAAGCCGATCAATAACTAACCCTCTGCTAATGACCTTTCCATCCCTCTGGAGGAGCAGATCCGTCAGAGAGCAGGGATGAGCCAGGAGCTTGCTCATCCCTTCTTGGACAGTGACTAATTGCTGCCATTAGATGCAGAATTACAGACAAAGAATGAAGGCAGGGAAATGACTGACCCTATGTTTAATGCAACCGGTGTCCGAGTGTCCATCGCTGCTGCAGTGCTGGGGGAATTGAAATGCAGCAGGGAGGCCAAAGTCCTCTCGTGGCCATCCCTGGGCCTGCTGGGCTGCTCAATTGCACTCCCAAGCCAGGCCAGTTAGTCCTGACCAGAGGAAAAGATGTTGCTGGTATCGGCAAAGTTTCCCCTCCCAAAAACACGGCTTCTCTCACTCAGACGGAGTATCTCAGACTGGTTAAAAATCTCCTGCAGAGCACCAGTGAGCATTTCTCTCCTCCTCAGACTCATTTTGAAGAACTCCAGAACAACTCAGAGCATGGGCAATATTTTTTCCCCTGTAGCTGAGCAGCTCGTTTAATCACCAAGAGGCACATTGAAGAGAAAGAGGAAAAATTCCTCCCTGTGAGGGTGGGGAGGTTCTGGCACAGGCTGCCCAGAGTGTTGCCCTGGAAGTATCCAAGGCCAGGGAGGACGGGGCTTGGCGCAACCTGGGATAGTGGAAAGTGTCCCTGCCCATGGCAGGGGGTGGAATGAGATGAGCTTTAAGGTCCCCTCCAACCCAAACCAGTCTGCGATTCTACTCAAATGCATAAAATCACCATTCCATATATAAAAAAAATATTAAATTAATACCCACAACTGCTTCAACCAGCCCCTCTCCACGACACAGCTGCTATCCAGCATGTCTGAGCCCAAACACAGCCCAGCCGAGCTCTGACACCAGCAATACAGCCGGGGTGGGCACACAGCCCCACTGCGACCAGTGACACTGGTGCAGGGCTGCTGGAGCCTGGGACACACCAAGAGCAAACAGGAGGATACTTTTGATTCGTACACAGAGAAAACTGGCTTGGAAAGTCACTGGAAGAGCATAGACAAGCAATTCCCACCAGCGTGGAAAGCAGGGAGAGCTTTTTATTGCTGCTGTCGTCACCACTGCTGTTTTCCTCCCTGCAAACCCCAGGCCAGACCATCCCTTTTTGTAAAGCAAGCCTCTGATATGGAAAATTTCAGCAGCTTTCAGCACACAGCTGAAGCAACATATTCCCATCTCAGCTTGGCCTGCCTGTCTTTATGCATCTGATTGAGCCTGAAGATCTGCACCTCTGCCAGTCGCAGCTTTGCTTTAGACTCCGAGTCAAGTTTCTGTGTGCTGGGCTCTTTTGTGGGGGATTTCTAAGCCCTGAACTGCCAAGCACAGAGTGAAACAGTCAACGCAATTATTCTGCTCTGGATCAAGCCCAGGCGAAAAGCAGCAGGCACCTTTCTGCCTGCTCCTCCTGAGTTTAGACCATGAATTTATGGAAGAATTAGTGCAAATTGTACAGCTGAGCAACAGGATTCTATTCAGCTCAAAGAGGGTTAGTAAAACACTGATGGCAGCAGCTCTGCCTGGTTTTCTGTACCTTGGTTGAGCAGGTGTGGAGGTGCTGGAGCGATGCCTGGCACAACCCCTTGCTCCAAAAAAATCCCTCTGGGCTTGTTGGGCTCAGCCTCCTGTGGGACCATGACCACCAGACCGGCCACCACGATGTCCCAACACGGCTGCACCTTGGGGCTGGCAGTCCCAAAGCAGTCTGGGTCCCTGACAGAGCCCAAGGGGAGCTTCCCTCGGGATTTGCTTTGCAGTCAGAGCGGATGGCTCTCATGTCTTTGTTAGGATAAGAAATGAGTGGTCATCGGAGTCAAAGCAATTAAGAGGAGCGATTACCATAACACGGCGCATCCTTCTTCCCTGCCTGCTGTCTTGCTTAATTTCCCAACTCGGTGCCTTTCCTGGGAAAGCTCACATGGAGTTCTCACGTGGAGTTTTAACCCGTCAAGGAGGTTTCTCCCCCATCTCCTCTGCAGCCACCACCCCTCACTTCTCTCCCTGCCTCCCTCACCCCTCTGCCAGCCACACTCAAAACACAGCACAGGATGATTTACCAGATTAAAAAGAAAAGAAGTCTTTAGCACCAAATCTTTTCTCTGGTACAGTAAATATTGCTCCGTGCATCCCGTCCTGCACTGCCAGCCGTGCTCCACACGTGGCTCTGTGGTGACTCTCCTGCCTCAGGCCCTGTTCTAACAAGGCAGAAAGAAGCAAGACAGTGAAGAGTTGTATTTTTGGGCTTTTCTTTTTTTTTCCCCCCAAAGCCATTTCAAGTGTCCCTTGTGGGGAAAGAATGCAGCAGACATTTTCTAAATATACCCAGTACCTTTCTCAGGAGCGATATCATCGGCTGCAGACAGAGACAGGAGCTACAATAGCTGAGACAAAGAGAGATTAGACAGATCAAGAGCAGAGAAAAATGTGTATTTAAAGTGTGATTGATCTAAAAAGACTTCCAAGTGCCTTGTGAGTAGAGCAAAACTTTGCAGCATCACGCTCTGAAGTTCACCCACTCCAAGCTCGTGTTTTTCAAGGCATCCAGTGGAATATTAAACTGCCAAAAATCCAAGTTAAAATTCCCATGGGTAGAGGGAAGCAAAGCGCCAGACTTCCTTGTGGCCACTCGCTTTCCACCAGCAGCTCAAGAGCCACAGGAGCAGGATCCACTCCCTGCAGCCAGCAGTACAAACCTACATCCGTCAGCACCGGGATGCGCATCCCCATCCTGCCCCCTCTGTGCCACCCATCCCAGGAGCTGTTTTCCCAGAGACAGCAAATATGTCCCGCAAACCCAGCACCTGGGGACTCCAGGAGCTCCGCAGAGTCACAGCTACACATCTGTAAACCAGCAGCTTGAGCAGCTAGAGCCTTATTTCGGAGCTCTCTGGCACAGATGAGAGGACAGCGTGGCACAGGGGATGGGAATGTGCCCATCGGTAGAGTTGGTCTCCACCCTCCTTCTTCTCCCAGGAGCTGATCCTGATGAAGACTGATCCAAAGTGAAGGATGCTGAAGTGAAACCGTTGCTCTCCATCCCAGGAAGCCGGAGCTGCTTCCCTCCCACCGCCCCATTGCTATTCACCGACGGCTCGCACACGGCGAGGTTTATTCTCTGCTTGATTGGCACGCACTTAATTAACGTTAATGGAGCACTCGCATCGCGATCCAGGAGAGATTCGGAACCCCAAAGTACACTAAATCTAAAGAATTGCAGAAGAATTCATGGCCTAATTACAGTGTATTGTTGAAATACTACTTAAATACAGTGATTATTAAAAGCATATTATTGATTGGGGTTTAACTGCTATGTAAATAAATCTCGTCGAGGCAAACTGAGCTACAAATTCATTACTCAGCCGTAAATCCTCAATAAATATTTTTTCATAGAATCAGTTGTTGTTTATTATACAATAAATGTCTTATTAAGTCAAAATTAATTGCGTATTTGGGGAAACTTCACGGAAAGCTCCCTCCCCTCCTGTGCCACACGGGCGCTTTGCCAGATGTCCTTTTAATATCCCCCTTCCTGGCTACCTGTGCCCCCGGGGCTGGTGGGGAGCAGGTGCTGTGTGTGCCTCGTGCCAGAGCAAATCCAGCCGGCACAACGTTGGGAAAGACGTGGTCCGGCCATCTGCAAGCCTTGGCAATTAGCAAAGCTCATCAGTTGCCTCCTCCTTTCCCAACCCAGCTCCCGCAGGATCCCCCCTTTTCCCACGCTCCCTCCTGCGACGTGCCAAAAGCACGGACAAAGCGCCCTGTCCCGGCAAAGCAAAGCCCACCAGGTCTGGGGGAGCCAGATGACTTCTCTCCGAAGAGCTGGTCAAAAAAGTAAACAATTTAAGCCAGAAATGATGAAATTTTAATGAATTTCCCATGTCTTCCACAAGTGCAGGCAGCCAGGCTCCGTAGCCAGGCGATTTTCACGGGACCCAGCAGCTAAGAAAGAAAGAATATGAATTCCTCTTTGGGCATGAACTATCATGATGAATAATAAATAAAATAAAAAGCAGCAATATTTTGCATCTACCAAGAGCTTTTCATCTGTAGAGCTCAAAATGATTTACAACAAAAAGTAAGTGTTAGAGGTGTTAGGAAAGCAGAATTTCCTTCCTCTGGGAAATCTCTGTAGTTCAACATTTGTTTTCATCTTGAGATAGGGTGAGAAGTTGAAAGGTTTTTCTGGAATCATCAGTTCCACAACGCTGAAATTCAGAAATGGGGACTTTTTTTCTTTGTTTCATCAAACCAGGGTGTTGTACCAAACTGCATTTGCAATGTTTTGATGTACCAATTTCAAACAAAAAGTGTCTTAGTTTGGATTTTCTCCAGGAAATAAAAAAACCTGCGGCATAATAGATGCTCCTGTTTCCAGCCAATTCCTATCACCACAGATGTGGATCTCAGCAAAACTCAGTTTCTTTATAGAAATTTTTTTTTCATTAAAATTCACCCAGCTCCACGATTCTTAAAGTTCCTTTTCCAGATGAGGAAGCCGGAAGGCCGCAGAGGTGGGACTGAGCTCCCACGGAGCGGGAGTACATTGAATATCACAGAATCATAGCATGCACTGAGTTTGAAGGGTCCCACAAGGATCATTTAATTCCATCTCCCGGCCCTGCACAAACGCCCCAGCAATCCCACCCTGGGCATCCCTGGGAGTGGTGTCCAAACGCTCCTGGAGCTCTGGCAGCCTCGGGGCCATGCCCATTCCCTGGGGAGCCTGGGCAGCGCCCAGCACCTTCTGGGGGAAGAACCTTCTCCTAAAATCCAACCTAACCCTCCCCTGGCGCAGCTCCAGCCATTCCCTGCTGTCACTGGTCACCAGAGAGAAGAGAGCAGTGCTCTCCCGCTGCTCCCCACCACGAGGAAGCTGCAGATGGCCATGAAGCCTCCTTCAATTCCCATTCCCATTTAGCAGTCCCCATCCTCATCTGGCCTGTCCGTCCCAGCAGGCACGAGGAGCCATCTCTGACTCTGCCGTGTTTTGTCCTGAGCAGGTGAAAAAATGAGCTTGGTTTGTACACAACAGCACCAGGATGGGAAAGGCTGAATCCATCTACTGGAGAAAAACGAATGCTCTCATTAGAAAGCTTAATTATTAACATCAGCCTCCAGTTATTCTCCCTGACACTTGCTTCATTTCTGCCTCCAGAGCAATTGCTCTTTGCAGACCCACGGCACACGCTCCCTGTCTGAGCCTCACCGCTGACTGCTGTATGAATTTCCCTGTCCACCAACCCCCCTGTCCCCGGGGAATCGATATCCCCTCATTCCTAATGCCTCAAACAAACAACGAGCCCCCTTCGTCTGCCTCCTCGAAATGTTTGTAAAGGCTGCATGTGACGCAGAAGGAAACGAGACAGGGACAGGACAGGATCATATATATTTTCCTTGACGTACCATTTATTGGAAACACATCAGTAGCTTTTCCAGAGCTCCTGATGGAGAATTGATCGCTGGGTCATAAAACTAAATCGTGGTGCTCATAAGAAGAGTAAACACAGGAGTTGGTGGAGGGAGACCGCAGTGAGGGCAGAGCTGCAGAAACAGCTGCCTCCATATCTGCTTAAGGGCTCCAGGGACTTGGGAGTTCATGGGATAAATTGGATCAATGCTGAGCTTCCCCTGAGAACCCAGAAATCCCTAAATAACCAAGTGCACAGCCCTTTTTGGACACCGCCAAAATGGGAATGACTGAGATGCCTACCAAAGGTGCCCAGAGAATGAGGGCAGGAGCCATCCCGGTGCCCCACACCCTTCCCAGCACTGGCAGCGTGTCCAAGGCAGCACACATGGATCTGGGAACATGAAAGCTGAGCAGGAAAAGTGCTTTTTGCTTCCACTTTCCTGGCTGCCCGAGGGGTTGAGCACATTTTGCCCTATACTCCGTGAGACGTGTGGCCCAATTACACAGCAATCAATTTTGGGAGCACTGAGGAGATAATGGAGTGATAAGGAACAGCCACTGTGGATTTGTCAATAGCAAATCATGTCAAACCAACTTAATTTCCTTTTTTGACGGTGTAATTGGTCTCCTGGATCGGAGGGGAGGAGGCAGCAGATGTGATATACCTTGACTTCATTAAAGTGTTGACATCGTCCCGCGTGACATCCCCTACGAGGGAAGCTGGGAAGAAAGCTCAGGCAGCACCAGAGGTGGAAGTGTCATCGGCTGAACCGACACAGGGAACAGCTGCCAAGCATTTCCTGTCACTGAGGAGGGCATTTCAAATGGCTTCCCCCCGTCTGCCACGGGCCAGAGTCTGTTTGCTTTATATTTCAGCAGTGCTGGGGATAATAAAGCAGAAAGACTCTGAGACCTCGCAGAGAGGAGCCTGGAACGCTCCAAAAATGAGGATCGGAATTCAAAATATTGGTGATAAATTAGACAAACAGCAAAAAAAAAATCAGTGAGATGAAACTCAGCGAAGACAACTGCAGAGTAATACAGAGAGGATGAAGAAATCAAAGGCCAGGTAGACGGCGGTGCTGTGGCGCAGGGTGTGCAAATAGACACTCAATCACCAGGTAAATACGAGCAGGGCTGAGAGGAGCAGCAGGGTCCAGTTTGCAATACCAGCTCCCAAGGAAAACCACATCCCTAGCAGGAATGAGTTGAGTTGGGAGAATGTCAGTTATCCTCTTCCTGGAGATTTTGAGAATGAATTAAAGATCCGCCTGAAATATTCTTGACCCTCTATTAGCGAGATGCTGGCTGATCTCTTGATCATCAGAACAAACGAGGTTTTCTCTCTGCTGCCCTCAGCACGTCTGAACCATGAAAAAGCTGAGTCCTGCCTCTAACAAGGTCTCTATAAATCCATGCCAGCAGCTGGTTAGAAAGCACCCACATATTTAAGAGCTTCTTTTACTGTTAAATGCCATCAAAGCATTGTTACAACAGAGCAACAGGTGGAGAAATAACTAAGGGTTAGACAAAGTTTGGGCTGATATTTTCAAAGTCAGCTATGAGACAGATGTCCTCTTCTTATTAAAATTAATGGGAACTGAGCATCCCAATCTCCCAAGTGACTTTGAAAATCTCACTCCCCGTTTGCTGCCCAGCGCCTACACGGCCGCCTCCTTCCTTCCACCCCAGTGCTGCCAAGAGAACCAGGGTCACAAAAAACATTTGCACCAGAATAAATTATTGGGTTGAGTTTTATTTTTTTTTTTGGTCTCTCTTCACTCATCTCCCTTTGCTTCTGCTCGCTCTGTAATTTACATACATATAACTAATTGCACATCAGGAAACAAAGAAGGGGAGGAGAGATGAGAGCTCAGATCTCCTGCAATCCGAGTGCATCCAGGTTGGATGGGCACCTATTCCAGGGACAGCCCCGCCTGCCCGGCATCCACGGGGCCGGTAACTCGGCCAAGGGCATCCATCCTCTGCCTGCAAACCAAATCACACCTGCCAGCCCCCACAGGCCCAGCCCTGGGGAATCACATCAACCAAACCCAGGCAATGTGCACGGATTACAGCCAATATTATTCAAGAGCAAATGAGATCCCACACACCGCCCGGCCTGTGAATAGACCAGTAAAAAATGCACTTGGCAGGAGGGAGTTCTGACACAGCTCTTCATAACCAGGTGGAAAATGCACCAAGAAAAAGAAGAGTAAACAAACGAATAGACTTCTCTGCACCACCTGCCCTGGAGGCACTAAAATATTCTCCATTCATTATTCTGAATAAGATGGACAGGAAGCGGCTCCTGGCCCAGCTGTGCTGCTGTGGATGCTCAGGGCTTCCCATACAGCTGTGGGGTGATGCCAGGCATCCCACACAGCCAGGCTGTCCCATGCCACCTCAGCTGCCTGGTGTGGAGGAAATAGTCAGCTAAGCCCTCTGGGATCATCTGCCCAAAGACACCCTTCACTGGGTACAGGTCATGGAGCCATTAAAAGCTTGATCGTGCACCCAGTGCTAATAAAATCACATTAAATACACCTGGAAGGACTGCAGGCCCTCGCATCTGCTGCAGCTGGAGCAGAAGGGGCAGGTCTCTCTGGGTCAGCTCCCCATCCCCACCGCATCAGGGCTCTGGAAGGATGCCAAGTCCTTCACACCTTTCTTCTCCCAACCCTCACATGGCGCAATATTAAGGTGCCTGGAGACTGGCAAAAGCAATCCATTGGTGACCTGCTCCAGGCTCAGCAAAGAGGTGTGAAGCTCCTAAAAGTGCTGGGAGCAGGAGCAAACCTCTCCCATGCATCAGTCATGGCTCGGTTTTGAACACGTCAGGACAGAGAGGAGGGACTGATGACCTAACGCCCTCCCTCCACGTCACCACAGGTTCCTCCCCTCATCTCCTAGCACATCTCTCCCAGCTTGGGGTCAAGACATCTCAAGCTGACAGCAGCCCAGAAAGAAACAGCAAATTGGCCAAAAGCTGATTAATTCCTCCCTTTGCTTTTCCAGCCATCCCGAGATTGCAGCGAGAGGGAGAGGATGAATCACCCAGTGGGGACGGCAGTGCCCAGGTACGGCGAGGAGGAGGAGGAGACAAGGAGTGAGCCTGAGTGTCACCCGCAGAAGAAACATCCTCGTGGGACAAAATTGGATTCAATATAATAAACTATCATCTTGAAACGAGTGCTCCAATTGAGTTTTGATGTAAACACTAATATTTTCTTCACTCCGCTATTCTCTTCCAGGGAGATCTCATGTTTATTTCACTATGTGTCCTACCTACTATTGCTCTCATACATCAAAGGGTTCGAGGACAAGGAGCCTGATTTTGAAAACATTATTCTTTTAAAGATTTATTCGCTCATCTTGACCACCTCCTCTGCTGAAAGGGAGAAGCTCTCCATAAATTATTTCAGTGCCCTATGTAAAACACGCACGTGCACGCCGCCCTCAGCTCAGCAAACTTTGTGAGGAGACCTCCAGCCATTCTCCCTCCTGGTTCACACTCTTCCGAGATCCTTCCTTGCCCTCCTCATGCCGGACTTCTCCAGCTACCACCCTAATCCCATCCTCTCATCATCCCAAACAGGGACAAACTGAGAGACAGGTGACATACCCAAGGTCGTGCGGGGACAGTGGGGCAGAGAAGGGCTCTCCGAGCACCTTGATGTCCCACCTTGCACTTCTGCACAGGTAAAACAGGTCCTAGGGCTCAGCCTAACCTCTCTAAACCCCGCTCAGAGCTCTGTGTGACAGCGGCATCCGCCGGAACCCCCACGGCCTTGCTGAGGAGTGTTGGCTCTAGGCAGTGCAGACAGACACATGTCGGAGAGATGAAGAATTCATCTCCTCGTTTTGTAGCCGCAGAGCCTGACTCACTCAGGGTCACCAAGGACAGCTGCAGGAAACATGAAAAACTTTCCGAAGGCCGAGTAACAGGCGGGTCTTTGAGGAGCAGCACATGCAAAATTAACCGCCCGCTCCCTCTGCCCCTTCACGGCAGATGCTGGGAGCACTCAAAGGACGCTACGTTTATTTAAAATTAAATAAAAGAAGCTAATTTTGGCATGCAGGAGCGAGTGCACCTGGGGGACTCCTTGCTTCAGGGCACTGCCAACAGAAGAGGAGTAACGAAGTTAAGAAAGCAATTAAGAAACTGCTGCAGACACTCGGTGGGAGGTTGGCCGCTCCTGAGTGAAGCGCGGCATACACAGTGCTGAGAGGAGATTGCAGCCCTGCTTCTGCCACCCCACAGACCCAGGAAGTGACAGTCTCTCAGCCCACCCAAAGCCTGCAGCACATAAGCAGCGCTCGGGCTGTGTCCTGCTCCTCCGAGCGTGGATGTGTCCTTTCAGCCTCCCCTGCTGGCCTGAAAACGGGAGGAAGCACATCTTGCCCGCCTTGACCCCACGGCTTGGAGAGCAGCTGCAGCAAGAGGAGCAGGGCCTCATCCAGGGTGTCCAGACCCTGCCACAATCAGGGAGCTCAGAGATGCATCCTAAATATCCAACTGAGCAGCTCCCTCTCTTCTCTGCATCCCTGGAGTCGGTCTAATCCTGCTCCAGGGCTCCCAGGGTGGGCACTGCCAGCCTTTCACCGCTTGTGGGATGGGGAAAGCTACAAGCACTACGGAGGGTGGTGGGACAACGTGGCCTGCGGAGTGAGGATCCAGAGGCTTCTGAGCCTTGTGTGGAGTTTTGTCAGCACCGTGTGGAAGAGCTGCAGCACTGCACGCTGCCGCCAGCCCGTCACCGCGCAGCCCACCCGCATGGATCCTCATGGATCCGCATGGACCCGCATGGATCCGCATGGATCGCACGCACCCGCAGCTCCGTGGGGCTGGGGTCCTGCCATTGGCACACCTGCCTCGGGCAGCACAAGGCTCGGCATCCCACGGGATGCCTCACACGTGCAGGGAGGATGCAGCAGGACCCAGGAGGACGCGTGAGGATGCACAGCTGCCCGCAAGGCACAGGCGTGAGGCCAGGGCGCGGCAGAGGGGGCACACAACAGAGAGAGGCTGGGAATGCTGAACAGCCCTCAAGGCTACTCGCGGTCTAAAATTACCCACCACAGGCTGCACGCTGTGTTCTGGCTCTGCAGCCCTTTGCTCCTCAGTGACTCATCGATATTTTGAGGAAGAGATGGCTCTGACAATTTTTAGCCTGGCCTTGGAAAAAATGGCAGTGATTCAGAGCGAACTCCGGGTGTCCAGTGCCTGCTCCATGCAGGGAGCCCGTGGAGAGGAGGAGCAGCAGGGCTGCAGAGCATTCTCCAGTCTCTTTCAAAGTCTCTCCTCTCAGCCCAGGTGGTTTCTCTCTGTGCAGAAGTCAGAATGCAAATGGAAGCAAAGTAAAAATATTCAAAGGCTTCAAAAATCTCTGCATTAGATTTGGGCAGGCCCGGAGGCGCTCCTGCTTCTCTCTCCACTCACACACTCGCTCCAGGTCTCAGCCGGAGGAGCCTCCCCAGTCCCTTGTGCTGTTTGGACAGGGGCACACGCTCTGACTGCAGGCTGGAGCAAACCCAGGGAAAGAAATTCATGGTCCCCGAGGGACGCACAACTGTGGATGCTGAAATGCTGTTAGCAGGGAAATTTTCTCTTCTTGCATTCATTTTGTGAGAACTTTTCCTTTGCTGTGTAAGCTATGGAAACAATAGATAGGGTTTTTGTAAATAGCATTCATATCTGGGATCTTCTGACCTTGTGTACATTATATTAGGAAAACACATTTCTAAGTGGGTGTCTGAGATTTTGACCAATCACCCTAGGAGAAGTGTAAGCACTGTTCAATTGCTTTATAGAACTAAAATATATAAATGGTATTGTAAATTTAATAAATAATTCGTTTTCCTCGCTCTGACTCCTGCCTCGCTGCATCTCTGAACCCCTGCTTAGAAGCCCACACACAACCCCGTGCACACACAGCATGTCTGCAACGGCTTGGTGAGCCCAAGCTCAGCTCACCACTCCTTCCCCAAATCATCACCCCCCAGAGCTAGGAGCAGAGAATATTCCCCCAAAGGCCAAATTTTAATCCATGAACTTGTCCACGCTGACACAAAGGATTTGGAGAGCCACGGATACTCCCAAGCTTTGGGGGTCTCTTCTGTAGGATGGTAAAGAAAATGAAAACACACCTCAGGGCAAGCAGAAAGACAAGACCAGTAACATGTTAGCCCACACCTGGCTTAAACCCACCAGCACATAACTCTGTCCTTTCCCATTCCCTCTGCCCAGCCAGCGATCCCCTGAAACACTCCCTGCTCCTCTGACATCTTAGGGGCAGTGTGGGAATGGTTTTGCTTTTCATTTCCTGTCAGATGGTCTCAAGTCAGGATTTTCTGAGCATGGATTCATGGCTGCAGAAAGAAACCTGCCTTATATTTGTGCTCCATGGGACACTGAGTAAACAGAAGGGTATTTCTGGCTCAGCAGTGGCCCAACAGCAGCTGAAATGTCAAGCACAGCTGACTTGCATGATTTTCCATTGATTAAGATGACAAAGTTGGGCCAAAATCTTACAGAGACTGATTACAGAGGCCTGATGCCATCTAACCTAAGCCTTGGTTCAGTGGCTTTAGGCCTAAATCCTAGCTTAGTCTGCAAACGATCTGTGCTTCCTCGGTTATCTCCACCAACTCAGGGAATAAGCAGTCATGTAAAACCACACTCGGAAAGATGCTAAGGAATTAATGAATAAAAAAATAACATATGCTTTCCTCACTCTGAGGCTGTTCTTTGGGAGAGAAAAAAAAAAAAAAGGAGATGGAAGGAGCTCCTCCGAGCACCGTGACAGGTAAAACCACACCTTGAGCCCCCCGGCACCACGGCAGCGCCGGCAGGAGCTGTTTAGCTGAGGGTCTTGCCCCTGTATCAACAATAAATACATCTGCAATAAATATGCAAAGTTGTAACTGATTTGCATTGACATTTGGACTGGGGGGAGAGCCGAGGGGAGAAAGAAATAAAGTCCATTACAGCGCGGAGTAATTTAGGATATTACCACCAGCATCTGAATTACAAATCTACCTCTCATTACTGGTATGTTAACCGGGAAAGGCAGCTTCTCCACAACATGCAAGGCAGAGTTTATTAGCATGAATTTGCATAATAATTAGCTCTGCAGCAAGCAAAGGCTGTTGTGCCTTTCAAAAAGCCAACTTTCAATGTCAATATCCAGCCCCAATTTGGCTCCTGCCCTTGGGCCCTCCGGCAGTGAAACCCTCATCAGCCACTGCCATATCCCTGGTGATGGTGCCTGGTGGGATCCAGGCAGGTCCTGCCTCATCCCTCGGCTGCTGGGAGCACAGGAGAGCTCCTAGGGAGGGGTTTTGGCTGGAAAACCTCATTGCACAAAGAGTTCCTGCATCCCATGGAGAGTTCCTTTCCCTGCTGCCGTAGCAGAGCTGCTGCTGGACGGGTACAAAGAGCTCCCAAAATCCCCCTTTAAAGCATCCCCATCCATTGCTATCCAACAATGCCACAAGGAAGAAAATATGGTGATCACAGAGGGAATTGTATTTATTCTCCATCGACCCAAGCTGGCTGCCAGAACGATGATACTGATCCAGCCTGGCATTTTCCAAGTAGCCTTATGCCAATCACAGACTCTTTACTAACCAGAATGGAAAAATAAAGGCAAAAACATGAGGCTATTTTAGTCTTTTTGCTGAAACGACAAGTTTCACCTTCTAGGGCTCTATCTATAAATATATATATATGTAGGTGTGTTTCAAATGCAAATATCTCAATTTGAACAAGCCAAAGAAAAATCACTTGCTGGTGGAAGGAGGCTGCACTATTTTGTTTCTCCAAATGCTTTCTTTGATTTTTTTCTTTTCCACAGCTTTTCAGCAGAAAGTCTTGCCTGGAAAAACTCAGTCTCTCCAGTCCCCAGTGCTGCAGGCAGCCTCCCTTAACCTTGCATGATCCAAGCTTTCTGCTTCAAGAACTTCTGGGGGCACACCAAACACACTTTGCTTCACAAAGGATACAGCTGCAGTTCCTGCTGTTTTAAAGACAATGTGCCTCAATTTCCCTGAAAATGAAATTATTCCCAAGCAGAGACTGAACTGATCATTTACAGACAGCAGCCCCTCAGTGTCGGGTTGAACTCGGCTGTTTCCAACACAGGAAAATCCTCACGCAAGCTCTAAAAAGAAAGGAATCACCCAGCTGAGTCTCAGATCTGCCATCTCCAGGCCTTGGGCTGCAAGTCCTGCTCTCTGCAGCCTCTCCCCACCCCGGCACAAACAACTGACCAGCGGGAGCCGTGACGTGCCAGCTTTGCCTTTCAGACTCTCGGTGCTAGAAATAGACTTCTCAGAACTTGTTTTTTTTTTGGGCCTGACGCTGTACCCAGTCCTGTTTTCATCAGAAACCCTTTTAGCTCACCATCTCTGGGTGTCAGAAGCCTTAGAGAGGATAAAACTACATTAGAAGATGCAGCAATGCCTTGCTGTAAAGTCTGGGTCCTACACACCCTTGAAAACCACTCCTCAAAGGAGCAGCACCCCTAAATATATTCTATTCTGACATTATTTCAGACGGGCATAAATAGGGTGGTATAAATGGAGTCTGAGCAGCAGCAAAGAAACCTCGGCACTTCTGCGTATCCTGAAAGATTAGGAAAAACAAATGATGCACGTTTGAACCACTCAGCATCACCTCAGTTAGCAGAAGGCTTCAGAATTCCCTGTCCTTGAAAAATAGGAGGGGAATAAAAGGAGGAAAGTAGGATCCACATTCTGAGAGGGCGGAACACGGCAGCTGGGACGGGCTGGTGCTGGGGAGCGCCGGCATTTCCCCGGGCTCTCCAGGAGGTGCGGACCGGCTGTGCCGGCTGCAGACCGACGCGAGATGGTGCTGCTGCCCCAGGCACGGGCAGGGATGCGGGGCCGGGATGCGGGGCCGGGATGCGGGACTGGGATGCGGGACCGGGATGCGGGACCGGGATGCGGGACCGGGATGCGGGCGGCGGGGTGGGATAGGGATGCGGCAGCCCGGGCAGGGATGTGGGACGGGGATACGGCCGGCGGGGCGGGGATGCGGCTGTCGGGTCAGAGATGCAGGCAATCAGGCAGGATGCAGGTGTCCAGGCAGGGATGCANGACAGGCAGGATGCAGGTGACAGGCAGGATGCAGGGGACAGGCAGGGGTGCAGGACAGGGATGCAGAGCAGGGATGCAGGTCACCGGGAAGGATGCAGGTGACGGGCAGGGGTGCAGGGAAGGGATGCAGGGAAGGGATGCAGGGAAGGGATGCAGGGAAGGGATGCAGGGAAGGGATGCAGGGAAGGGATGCAGGGAAGGGATGCAGGGAAGGGATGCAGGGAAGGGATGCAGGGAAGGGATGCAGGGAAGGGATGCAGGGAAGGGATGCAGGGAAGGGATGCAGGGAAGGGATGCAGGGAAGGGATGCAGGGAAGGGATGCAGGGAAGGGATGCAGGGAAGGGATGCAGGGAAGGGATGCAGGGAAGGGATGCAGGGAAGGGATGCAGGGAAGGGATGCAGGGAAGGGATGCAGGTGACCAGGGAAGGATACAGGGAAGGGATGCAGGTGACCAGGTAAGGATGCAGGGCAGGGATGCAGGGAAGGGATGCAGGTGACAAGTAAGGATGCAAGGCAAGGATGCAGGACAGGGATACAGAGGGATGCAGCAGGCGACAGGCAAGGATGCAGGGCAGGGATGCAGGTGACCACACAGGATGCAAGTGACAAGCAGGGATGCAGGACAGGGATGCAGAGCAGTGATGCAAGTAACCAGGCAGGAGGCAGGTGACAGGCAAGGATGAGGGGCAGGGATGGAGGGCAGGGATGCTGTTGTCTGGGCAAGGATGCGACTGCCCAGGCAGGGATGCAGGGCAGGGATGTGGCCACTGGCGCAGGGATGCAGAGCAGTGGGGCAGGGATGTGACTGCCCAGGCAGGAATGCAGGACAGCAGCAATGCAGGGAAGCTGGGGCAGCGAGGAGAGCAGCCAGGGCAGGGATGCAGCTGCCTGGGCAGGGACTCAGTTGCCCAAACAGGGATGCAGGGCAGGGATACAGCGGCTGGTGCGGGGAAGCAGAGCATCCTGGTTACGTGGGCAGGGATGCAGGGAAGCAGGAACGCAGGGACGAGAGCAGACAGAGCAGGGACGAGAGCAGACAGAGCAGGGATGCTCCAAGACCCCTCTCCTTGCTGCCCCTCACACTCCTGCACCGCACCCAGCTGGGAGCAGATGAGGGAAATGCAGATGGGAAGAGCTGGCAGGAGCCAGTACAAGTTCCTGCAGCTCCTGGTTTTCAGCTCATTTAAAGTCTGTTCATAGAAAGAGAGAGAGATGGGTAAATAACTCTATTCCAAAGCACTCTCCACCTCAAGAGATTTGCTGTCGAAGAAGGAAATGCTGAGGTTCAGAGAGAAAAAAAGTCTGCTTAAAAGTTGAACAAGTGAAAAGACATCATAAACCACATAAATACTTTCTTTTTCTGTGCAAGTCAAATATTTGTTCCCAACTTGGGCTTCTAAAGAAAAGTTGGGGCAGCTGTTCCTAATTTTTTTGATGAAATTCTACTATACAAGGCATATGCCATGCATGGTTTTCCTTTTGGAAAAACACAGAGCTGAGGATCCTGCAGAGCTCATCAGCAATCCAACACCCATGTGTGCAACCCTAGGATAACAAACCCAGGCAGGAATGTGGCGGGAGAAGTGGGGAATGAGCATTTGGAAGAAGATGATTCTGTAGTGAATTTAAAAGGAGTTATCAGCTGCTCCTGGGTAAATCAGCTTGGCTAAGATAAGAACCAGAACAAATACTTATTCTAAATTTACACTGACCTAAACCTGAACGCTTCAGGGTTGAATAATTTTGGTGAACTATATATTTTTGTGAAATAATTTCCTGGGCTTCTTGCATGGCTTGAAAGAGATTTAGCTGGGAAGGATAAATCCTGGCTGCTCATATACCGTTGTCAAAAGGATGGGATGGAGGCACAGATACAAACACTGATAGATGGCAATAAAAAAGATCTTTATAGTGGTTCAGTTTGTGCTGTTTCACTATGGCAAAACTAGACCAAGATTTCTCCAAGCGATTTTTTAATGTCTCCTTGTTTAAAGGACTCATCCAGCAAAAAAAAGGGTCCCAAACTTTCAGAAAGCCCTTCATGACTGCTCATACACAGGCCTCCCAAACCATCACCTCTTAGGAGAAGTCTCAGTTTAACTCCTCGAGATGGGGTCACGCAGGAAGGGTGACCCAGGAGACTCAGCAGAGTTTTCTACCACACAGGTTAATTTGAAGGGACTTAGAAACATTCCTCAGCTTGCCTGCCCTGCCTAAAGGGAGAATCCGAACTACTGCCTGCACATCTGGCTGGGCAGGGTCCACATCTGGCTGGGTGGGGTCCACATCTGTCCGTGCAGCTGCAGGCGGTGCTGATCAGCCCCAGGCACTGGCCTGCAGCAGGTGTCGGGCCAAGGCTGAGGCTGCATCCGAAGGAAAGCACCTTTCCCACCACCACACCAACCGTCAGCCCCCAGGACGGGTGTGCTGCTGCAGGCAGGACCTTCTGCCTGCAAGGACCCTGCTGACACAGTCCTTGTCATCACAGACACAAAATTAAAGCCTGGCAGAAGGCACAGAAACATCCAGTTCTCAGTTCCTGTCCTCCCGGCACTGCTGGTTTCCCTTCAAGCCCACGTAGGAAAGACTCTTTTTCACCAGGAAATTTTCCCACAGGAAATTTCCTCTGCTCCATCTCCCCCTCCATCCTCAGAGGAATAAGAGCACAGGCACGGGGTGACAGGAACAAGCCCAAGCCAAGTTTACATAAACAGTGGAGAGCAGCACGTAAAGGTTATTCGTGCCTGCGGGCTGCTTGGGGAACCTGTGAAATACCGAGGGCTGGCACTAGACAGAAAATTCTGTTACGCTAAAGACTGCAGCTTTTTGAAGTCCCTGAGCAGTGCAGGGGCAGCTGAAAGCAAGTGTGAGCAGCTAGAGCAGGCGGTTCGATGTTACTGAGCATCTCCCATCCCTCCCTCGTGCTGGACAGCAGCCTGATCCCAACCTCAGCTCAGGAAACATCCACTCACCTGGCTGGGACCTCCTGTCCCCAGACAGGAGTGGGCAAAGACAGGAAAATTTACATTAATGTTCTACTTCACACCTAAAGATCTTTATATGGACTAATTTGAACTCTGGGAGAATTATTCACATTTTATGGCTAAGGAAAACAGAGCCATGGAAATCAGGCACCTTATCCAAAGCCCCTGCGGAGCAAATGGAAGATGCAGGGTTAGAGTGAACAGAGCAGCAGAGATCTCCTCCTCCCACCCCACAGATCACAGCAGGAAAGTGGCTGGTCCAAATTCCACCATGCAAAAATCACCCAGGAACAGGCAAACCTTGCAAAGTTGTGCGGGGTCTGGTTTGTGGGACAGGATAACAAGCGGAAACCAGGGGATAAAGATCCACGAGGAGCACGTTCAACTCTCGGCTCCAACGGGATCTCCTCAGGGTGACCTTGGGCAAGTCTCCTTCATCCCTCTGAACTGGGGATGGAGAGAAACCTCTCCCTTTGGCTGATTTTCCTTATTCTCTGCTCTCTTACAGGCAGAAACTCTCTCTTATCACTTTCTCATGGATGACCCAGATTAATTAGACAATTCTGGAAGCTACCAGACTATACTACAGCACAGAGCCAAAAACCACTGCACTTTCTTTTCATTTTCAACCCTTCCGATTTCGGGGAGGAACCAACAATGCTTCTTTCCTGCCAGAGGTCTTCCTCAAGGGAAGGCAATTGAGAGGGAAGCAGCAAGTTACAAGTGGGCTCACAAAGCGCCAGTGTCTGCATGTGTATGAGTACACCTCTCCCTGTGTGTACACACCCACGTGCACTTGGGATGAGCAGGGTGGAGGTGGAGCACGTAAACTTGGGCAGAGATAAAAATCACATAAAACCCAACCAAAATTAACAAGGGGAGAAAGCCTTTTAGCCAAACAAAGAAAGTCATTTTGCAGCCACTGACTTTCTCCCCTTTTTTTTTTTTTTTCAATTTTTTTTTTTCCCCTAAAGCCGGCATTGTGCGGAGCACCGTTCCTTTGCAAGATTTCAGATGTTGCTGTGTTCAAATGAATCCCATTTTGTCACAATCAATGACTTTCCCCGCTCGTTATTACCTGCAGCCCTCTGGAGCCGGCGGCGCCGCTGGCAGAGCTCCAAGCGCCGGGCGGGGAGGCAGAGGAGCCCACACCTCTCCAAAATGCACAGCGAAGGTAAACGGGAGAATGTCACCTACACCTGGGTAATTTTTAATTTTCTTTCTTTTCCCCGTACTGTTAAATTACCTCCAGCTTATTTGTCTGGCTAGAGGTTAATGAAACATTAATGATGTTAATGAGCCTTTCATGCTGCAAGTTTTTTCAAGAAAGAGATAGAATGGCTGTTTTCCTTCCCTCTTAATCTTTTCCATCATTCGGGAGTTGCAGGGCCAAAGCAATTAGTGACTCAGGCAGCTCTGTCTCCCCTCCCGGTCACAGCCCAGTGGGGCAAAGAGAAGAAACCTATTAAACCCCCTTCACATGTCCACAGGTGAGGAGCTCACGGGCAGATGCAGCTACGCTGCTTTAGCCAGAAGGCAAAACGCCATTCAGCGGGAAAAACAGGGGGAATTAACAATCTGGAGCTGTCGGGAATGGTGAAGTGTCGCCATTAGCTGTGCACTGTTTGTTAGAGAAGGTGACAAGTGATTTTCAAAAGGTTCGAGGAGGTTTGGGTAGGGCTCCACAGCCGAGGGGTGGCTTGACAGCTTCCCCCATCAAACCCCATGTCGGTTTTCATCCTGCTGAGCTCTGATTCCGGGTGCATGACATCCCTCTGGATCACGGCCAGCCAAAAATCAACCCTTCCTTCCCAACTCATTTGGTTTAAATACAAAAAAGTGTGTGAGGGGGAAAGACACGGCAAGAGAACAACTAAAAAATTCAGAGGAATGGCTGCTCTCCACCCTGCTGCCTCAGACACCAGGCAGGGTTCCTTTATCCTTCCTTAATCCCCTCAACACAACCACGGAGTGAAAAATCCCACTGGCCTCAGCCATTTTTGCAGGTGGCTCGTCCCACACCGAGCAAGGAGGGCAGGAGCCGGGGTCCCCTCACTGCTGAGCCCCCGCTGCCACCGCGGTCCCTGGCGCAGCACCGGGAGGTGACGCTGCCTCCGCTTCCCGTGATGGATGCGCCGGTGCCAAAGGGCACACAACTAAATTACGAGCTGGCACTTACAAGGAGTGAGGGCTCTGGCTTGTGCTTCCATTAGAGGGTATCTATCTGCATTTAAAGCTGTGGCGCTCTGATAAGGAGAAGGGAGGAAGCCAGAGAGACCTCAAAAAATTGCCTGGACGAACTCCGAGATAAGACTTTTCAGACAGACAAAAAAGCCTGTCCTGATTTATAGAGCTTCGTCCGTCCTTGACAGTACCTCTGGAGCTCCTGATCTCGGCTGTAAAAAGGAAAGTTCCATCAGAAATGTGTGTTCTGCCCCCAAACTATTTATCCAGACAACCTGTCAACCTACCACAGCCAGATCCTCTCTTGACACGGACAAGGCAGCAACACAATCGGCCGCCTTTTATTTTTACCCTCTCCTCTCCCCTGTTCCAACTAATCACAGATGCTTTGTCCGCTCAATAATAAAGATCCTGGGCGCCTCAGTTTCCATTTTTTTGTTATCGTGCCTTTCACCCGGCATGTTTATTTATGACTGCTACAAAGCGCTTCCACGGGAAGATGCCATTAGGCTGGAATGATGCTCCCTTGACATTGAGATCAGAATCGGCACAGGAGCCATGCAACAACTCATCTTTATGTTTGCTTGTCTTAATTCCTTTTCTTTTATTGTTGTTATTATTGCTATTATTATTATTGTTATTATTATTCCCACTGCAGGGGCTGCCAGGGAGGGAGAGGCAGAGTGGCATGTGCAGCACAGAGATGAAGCAGCTCTGGCTGAGGGCACAGATGGCACGGGCTGGCTTGGATAATCCTGCCCTCTTCCAGGGCAGCTGCTGGCACGTGGGCCGAACAAGCCCATTAAGAGAACAGGATCCCACAATGACAAGGGCACAGGGATGGATTTACTCTCACTCATGGCTCTCCTGCATACCGGGGCAGGAGCTCCTCCAGCAGAGCCAGAAATCCAGGGAAAGATGAGTTTTGGGGGGCTGAGGTGCACTGCTGGCTCCTCGTTGAGGGAGCACACGTGACAGTCAGGGGTCAAGGTCTCACATCCAGCCCAACCCTCGTGGTCAGCCTGTGCTGATGGGGTCACCGGGGTGCTCTGCTCACAGAGCCTGGCTTGTCACTGGAAAACAGGAGCAGGCACACAGTGATGGTGACTTTAGCACTCTCTCCAGAGCCCCTGTGACCTGCCCAGCCCTGCTCTACTCCCTTCCCCTGGAAACTCCTGGCGGAGCTCACCATGAGCACAGGACATGGCACGGCTCTCCAAAGGTGTGCAAACACCCCCGAGATCTTCTCAGTCTGCTCAGCAGGTGAAAATAGGGGGAAACCAACCCTGCTACACAGGAGCCAGCTGTCCCCTCTGCTTCCCAGCCCTCATCCACACAGGAAGGCAGCCCTGGGGCAGGGGACATGCTCTCTTTCCAGCGCTGTCCCCCGAAGGACGGTGTGCCCTGTCTGCCACGCTCACGCGAGACGCTGGGCCAGACAAAGGGAGGGTTTTGTGGGATCTGGCACCGCTTCCAGCCGCCAGCCACAGCGTGTCCTTCCCGGCACCGGCTCCCTAATTAGTTCTATTGGTTTCAACAGTTCGGCGGGCTTGGGGAATGTAATATTTAACACCCTAGAGGGAAGCCTTTCACGCCGATGCCTCTTTCATCATCTCTGCCCATCTGGTGCTCACTTCAAGCTCGCAAAGCACCACCTGCTTGGAAAACAATGAACTCCTGTGGCTCGCCGGCTCCTCCCGACTAGCCGGACCCTCCGGGAAAGGCATGTGGGAACAGCCCTCCCCAGGGCAGCAAGCCTTGACACCCATTGTGTGTGTCGTGCTCACTCAAAAAGGGATTATTAGTGCATGTTTATACTACTCTCACCAGGTTGCCGATTCCAAGGGAGCAATTTGTCCAAGGGAGCAATTTGTCCCTTCATGGCTTGCTCCACGAGAGCTCAGGAAACGCACATCACACCCATGGGGACAGGGAGAGGGACGAACAGACCTGTTGTGCTCCCCCTTTCTCAGCAGTGACAGCCTCACCATCACCAGCCTTCCCAGGTTAATCAAGGATGGATAACGGGGTACGGGCCATTAGCAAGGCAAGGTGGGAAAGGATGGGTGGTGCAACACCACAGCAGAACGGGCAGCGGGTGCTGTCCGTGTGACACGGTGACACCCACGAGGGGGGTGCCAGGACCCCGCCGCAGTGGACAATGCCACGTGGCCATGGACACTGCACCATTACGGCCTCTCTAACAACAAGTCTGAGCAGAAATGGGAATTGAGCCCATAAAACCATTTGCTTTCAGCAGCCACAGCAGCACGGCTGACGTCCGGAGACATCATCGCTGCGTCTGGAAATGATTAGATTCCCTCCAGTGACTGACACCTGCTAATAACCTGGAAGATGGGTAGAGCATACTCACATTGTCATCTCCAGCTATCTACAACTTCATTTTCCATCATCTTTGTCACTCAAGGACAGCAGCAAAGGATATTATTGCTACTGGTATTGTTATTGTTATTATTTAAGCCATGCAGCGACAAATCCGCAGGTATTGGGCTGGGTTGGGCAGACCAACAGATTCTCCTTCAGATCAGAGGGAAAATTATGGGGAGCATTATGTATAATGTATTTTTCTATTAAATTAAAATAAGTTTCTCTTGACAAAGTTTGGTGTGTTAAGAGACAGTGGGAAGGACGGTGGGTTTAACCTCACGCTCCAGGAAGATGGATGGATGGATGGATGCTCAATCTCAGGGAAATACAACCACATTCTCTCTACACAATGCTGAACTGTATTCCTGGGCCTCCTGCCTCTTCACATAAACCCCATTAGTCACTCCTCAGTGCTAAAAAAATGATAAATAAATACGCCAGTGCACAAGAGTGCCAAGGGCAGCAAAGTTAAAGGACATTATAACTCTTTAATTACATCAGTGTTGGAAAGAAAAGAGCTGTCATTCCCTCCTCCTTCCCTCTGGGGAACACTCGGTATCTACCTTGGCCAGAACCCCCTTAGGAAAGTTGTCGCAACATATGTCCTCCCTGTGATTCATGCCAGGGATGGGTTTAGTCCTGTATTAATATTCCCTACCCACTATTTACTGTGCTGCATTCCCACACAGACGCACACAAACAAATGCCTTTCATCTCCTGTCTTCATAGGAGGGGGGAAACAACCTTAGTTAAGCTTTCAAGATAAGGCTGTTGTGTCTGCAAGTCACTGGGTTTAGCCACGAGGGAGGATTTTCTTCTGAGAGCACCTTAAGGAGGGTTTAAAGACGTGATTGCAAAGAAACAACCCCTAGAGGGGCTGAGGACCCTGCCCTGGGGACACCAAACACAGTCAGTCATCACCCCCCACCTTCCCACCACAGCAGCCCATCATGTGCTGCTCTGCCATGCCAAGAGCCATCAAAGAGCATCCCGAGAGCTCAGAGAGTTTCTTCAAATAAGGATGTTTTTAAATATATTTCTCCCTGACAAAAACACCCTTTGTAGAAGTGAAAACGGTTGTCACAAACCCATCGCCCACCTCCTAAAAGATCCCATTACATTTCTGCATTGAACTTCCTTTTCATCACGAAAGTTATTGTAACAGTGATGGCAACAGCCAATAGCGCTTTCGATTAAAAATGTATCACAGCGTTTTGTGATTTAAAAGCAAACAAACAAGAAAGGCACCATGAAATGTTAATGCGCACGTGAGCCGGTTTGATTTCTGTTTGCTGTTTGTTTGTCAAACATTTTCAACTATCAATTAATTATCAAAACTGGGCCAGAAAGTGGAGCCTGATCCGCACGCCCCGTGACACCAATCAGGAGGCTCCAGCGGCACCGCTGTTCCCCTGAGGATGCAGAAATCCGGCTGCGGAGCGCGGCCATGGGATGATTTCAGGAAGGTGAGCAGTGAGCGATCATCCTTTCACCCCTTCAACCGACACAAGAGACTGATGGGGCTGCAGCCCGTCAGCAGCTCCCTGGTCACCTTGGAGCCAAGGCCATCGCTCTGCGTTGTCAGAGCCACATCACGAAGCCCAGGACATCTTTTGTGGCGATCTCTGATGCTGAAGGACGCACCACAAGCGATGGGAAAGGACTGGCAGGTGCCTTGGTCAGCCCCACATCCTCCCCTCTTGCTGCATTTTTAAAAGCCCTTGCAACACCAAAAGAGAGCAGGAAAAAGGGAAAAAAAAGGAAAATATAAAAAGAAACCATCGGAGCCGAGGCAGGTGAATAAGGAGATATGGCAGAGTCAGGAGGCAATGGCCCAAGGGACCCATTAACAAGATTCCTCCCACACAACATCCAGGAGCCCAGGCCATCAATAAAACCTGCTCTCCTCCCCAGCCAGCCTTGCGTGGCTCTGAACTTTCCAGCTACAGGCTGCAGATTGGATTCTTCCGTCATCACCATAAAACCAGATGAATTGTGCACGGCTCAGGGACCTGTGAGAAGGCAGGACCCTCTAGGCAAGAAGGCAGCACACCTCATAAAACCAGTGCTGCCTTTCAGCAGGGCTGGCCCCGTGCTGCCAGGGTGGGTGTCTGGTCCCACACGCTGCAGCAAACTCCTCTCCACGCTTTTCATACCCAGGAAAGAGGGGTGGAGATCCCCTGTCCTCTTGCAACACAACAGCTGAGCACGGTGATCTCTGCCACAGCACATCCCAGGGTGACCCCTGCATCTCACATTGCCTCATCCTCCCTTGCCAGGATGTGCAAGGAGCCCTCTCGTCCCAAATTTCTCAGGAATAACTACAGCCTTTGCTCTGCTTTCTGCTGCAGGAGCCCAAGAAGCCACTGGCAAAAGCCATTTCAACACTGGCTCTTCCACAGCAGCAGGGAACTACTCCTGCATGGGCTGGGAAGGGCACGCAGCCCATCCTGGTCACAGATAATGTGTCTCCTGCTGTAAGATCCCATCCCAGGAGGTGCTGGGAGGCATCACCCTGCTCACACCCCTCCACGGTAGTGGCCGAGTCAGGGTTAATGTCATTGAGGCCTCAAACAGGACACTCATCCTCTCTTCCCACAGCTCTGTGGGTGAAGCAGCGACTCCAGCATTGTGGAAAGCACCATCCCAGCCACGAATAAAGTCTTTGAGAAGCAGCAAGAAGCTAGAGCAGATAGAGCCTGGACTCTGCAACAACAGCATTTCTTCCTGTTTTGTTTTGCTTTGCATTCTCATTGCCAGGTTCATTATCTGGGCCCTTATTCCTGCACACGCTTCCCATTTTTCTCCCTCCTATCTCCCCGCGTCCAACGCAGCAGCCTGTATTAGTTTATGTTAACAAGCTGTGGCAGCAGTAATCCTGGCCTCTCCAGCTCCACTGCCTGTTCTGCTGACCAGGCACATTGTTTGTCTCCACTGCCTGGTCCCCTGAGCCTTTCTCCACCTCGAATCCCAGCCTCCTGCAGGAATTACACTGGGATATATCCCGTGCCAAACGCCGTGACCGCGCTGTCACCGGAGTGCAAGTTGGAAAACATTTCGCTGCCCCGCTGCCACCTCTGCAGAGCACCAAAAGGACGGAAAAGCTAGTTTTCTCCTCAAAATAGAGGCTTTTCTTCTGTGCTGCAGAAACAAGCCTCACCCCCGTGGCCCCAGCGTGCCGGGGGCTCCCGTGTGCGGTGCCGTCCCTCCTCCTGCCAGCCACGGGGCAGGAGGCCGGGCTGCCCTCTCCGTCCCACCCCACCCCTGCGATGTGACAGCCTGCATTTGTCTCTTCAGCTTTGACTTCCTCCTCAGCCCAGGTTGACAGCCAACAACACTTGGAAAAAGAAGAGAAGAGGGAAAAAAAACCTAAAGGGCAGCTGCTGTGGCAGAGGGAGTGAGGAACAAAGAGAGATTTCAATCACTGCTCCACTCCAAGGGCACGGGAGCACGATTGAGTGTCCGGGAGGGAAAGGGAGGGTGAAAAGCCTCGCTGGGTGCCTGGGCTCAGCCCTTCTGCCCGGGCACCTCTCTGTTCAGCGCATCAAAGCCCATCTTTCCACGCAAGCTCAGCCAGCAGGGGTGGGTGCTGGACCCCCTTCACCCACCTGCTCCCCCAGCATGAGCAATCCACCAGCCTGAGGCACTAAAATAAAGCTCCGTGCAGAGAACCTCGTGCCACTGCACCAAGACACTGCTCGGAGCCCTGCTGGGCTAATGGTGGGGCTGGTTTTAGTGGAAGTGTTTAACGAGTGGCGTGTGTGCTGCTGATTAACAGTGTGGCTCTCCAAGGCCAAAGAAGAAAAGAAATTCAGAGTAAGACGGCAAACAATTACTCCTTTTAGATAATCACTGTTTTACAGTCCAGACACATGCATAAATATTGCATAATGCCGGGGCTCAGCACGTAATTGTCAGATATTATTCAAACCGAGTCGCTGCTTTATTGGCAAGAGCTGTGAGCTTGTCACATCTCAGGGTCAGTGGCTGGATGGCTGAAGGATTTTCAAGGAAAGCTCAGGTAATGCGAGCAGCAGATCAGCCATCCCCTAAACTGCTCGGCACCGACCTCTGCAAAGCGATCCCACATTCAGGAGCGCCTGCGGAGCGTTTGTGTGCGAGGACAGGGATGCGAGGCAGAGGGGACAAGCAGCTCCCAGCCGGCTCCCCAGGGCAGGGTTTGGGATCAAAACCCTCACAGTGCCGCCACGAGGTGGTTTGCAGGGATGCCAACACCCCCGAGAGCCGCGGAGCCTGCCTGCCCAGAGCCACACACCCGCACGTCCCGGGGAAACGCTGCTGCCACAGCCCCGCTCCCGGTGCCGGGGCTGAGCTCCAGCCACTTTGGACAGGTCTCCTTCCCCTCCTGAGCTGAAGCTGTTTTGTTTGCAAACCATCTGCTGGACGCCCCGCCGCGCCGGCAGCAGCGAGGGGGCCCAGATGGACGGGCTCTTTGAAAATTCTTTAAAACGAAGCACCCAAGCACAACGCCTCCATCTGCCGAAGGGCCGGCCGGCCCCGAGAGCTGTCGCACGACCCTCCCTCCTTCCTCCCTCCTCGGCTCGGCCCTGCCCAGACCCCAGCGCGCTCCCTCCCTCACCTGCCGAGAGCTTGCAAGCGTTTCCAGAGCCCACCTTGTCTCTGCCGAGGGAAAAGCGGCCAGAAGGAGGTTGGGGCTCCTGGGCAGCCTCCAGCCTGCCCTCTCTGCACTCCAGGTCCTGCCTCCCCGCGGGCCGAAGGAGCAGGTACGGCACTCCCTTTCCAAGGCAGATTATGGGGTAAGGAGATGCAGGTGGAGAAGATGAGGCTGATTGGAGAGTTATTTCTTGGCCCCCGTTCACTCCTAGTTTAAACGAGACACCTCTGTGATTACTCTGCACAATAACCAGGGCTGGATTTGGCTCAGAGCAGCTCACGGACAAGCTCAGTGGCACAGGAGAAAGCCAGCTGCCTATGGGCAAAAAACCTCTGCCTGGAAGCACGGCTTCCTTTTTCTAGGAAAGCTCTGCTTCACCTCCAAACACTCAAACAAACTTTCTCCTTAGAAGGAGAAGGCAGACTGAGATTCCTGCACTGTCACAGGAACTGGGGCTTTAAGGAAGAAAAAAACCACCTTGCAAAACCCACACCACAATCAGATGAATTTTGATCCGAGCCGCAGTGAAGGACAGCTCTGTGGGATTTCAGATAAATAAAGGCACAAAGGCCAGTGAGATTGCACTGACACCTTTCAGGCTATGCTTTTCTGCCCCTGTGCCTTGAATATCAAATCCTCCCTCTTTCCAGCAGCCCTGAACCCCAAAGATCTGGCGAGTGGGGTGGAAAGGATGGATTCTTCTACTAGAAGCTCATCAAAGCCTCTGCTCTTTATAGATTTGGGATGCCAGAGCATGGGAAACCCTTCCTGAATAATTTGCATTACCAAGGACCCCCGCTGTGGTCCCAGGACACTGCTCTCACCCCTCTGCAGAAGCAGGAATTGCAATCCCAAATAACAGGGTTTCAGTGACCTGACCGCCCAGCTCCTGAGCTGCAGCATCACCCCCAGACCGTATTCTCCATAAGGATCTGCCGGGAGTGTCAATAAGGAAAGAGATTACATCGTCTTCCCGAGAGAGAGTGCGGAAAAATCAGTCAGAGCAAAGAAAAGCTGCTTTAGAGTACGAGCTAAGCAGGGTCTGCAGGAGCACGCTGCTTCCCCAGGGATTGCTGAGCTGGAGGCCAGCACAGAATGAGCGAGAGATTTGTGGGGTTTAGGGCATCCTTCCTCTGCCTGGCTGGCCTGGAGTGAGATGGAGCAGGGAACGATGGAGAGAGGACCTCCCATGCCAGCACCTCCTAAACTTCTCTTCTTGAGACATCAGCCTCGCCTCTCATCATTTTGTGGTAGATGAGCTCTTTTGTTAAAAATCGCACTCACTGACTCCAAAAACACCTGATCTGGGGCCCACAGCTGCAGCAAAGTAACTGTGAATGCTGATAGCTTTGCCGTCCAACAAGACTCACCTGAAATGCTTCTCTTGTGCTGACGATATGCTGGAGAGACACGGAGCGGAGGCAGGACAAAGCTCCCGGCCGGCTGCTAATGAAGGACCGTAAATAGAGCACCAAATCAGCCCCAAGTTCCTCTCCGCAGCCCTTGATCAAGCAGCGCCCCACCAAATAATGAAAATCTCGCTCTTTTGTAGCCATGCAAATCACAGACGGCTCTGGAAATCGCCTGCGTTAACGACTTATCGGGTGGGCCAATAAGGAAAAAAAAGTAACCCATTATCTTGTCCATTTAAGCATTAGAGAAGCTCCAAGTGCTTTCATCCACCTCCTGAGAGCCCCGTGGCTTCCAGCTCTATTCCCATGGACCATATTTCCCAACCTCCCTGCTGGCTGCTCTCCTGGACAGACGGATGCCAGCCCCATCCCAAAGTGATCAGGCAAGGCACCAGCTCACAAGCCTTTAGGGGTAACCACCACAACTGCCCTAGGGGAGCTCTGGGCACCAGAAACCCACATTTACACCCAAAGGCAGAGGAGTCTGGCTGCCCGTGATCCTTTAAGGCTCACCAGTGAAGGATACCGTTACCCAGCTGGAATTCCATAGGGGAATTCGGGAAAGCAGACTGTAATTAACCGAGCTGGCATGCTGCAGCATCCGACAGATGTAGAAATGCACCTTGAAAGCAGTGAAAGGAGGAGGGAGGGAAAAGCAGGAGAGGAGCGATGCCTACCCAGGATTCCTCTCCATGCCCTCGGGGGGGAATTGGGGAGATGCAGTGGCTGCAAAGGAGCAGTCAAATGTGTGACAGTGCTTTCCTCCTCCTCCCAGCTGTTGGGCAGGAGCAAAATCCCCATGGAAATGCAGGCAGAGAGCCTCAAAAGCACTGATAGCAAGCTGGAGCTGGAGTTAGGTTGTCCAGCACCCTCGGGCAGAGATGGCCGACACTTGGAGTGGGAAATGGGGAAATTCATGCTCCTCAGCTTAGGAGGCTCAAGCCACGGCTCTGCTGTCAGGCACGTCATGCTGGGCTTTCGGAAAGCAACCAGAAAGCAGGATTTGTCTGCCTGACCTGGAGCCAAGCAGCAGTAATCTCCATCCAGCCCAGCTAACTCCCATGTCAGCCCCACTCCTCCACAAACCACTTAGAAGAAATTTGCCCAAGCAAATGCCCGTGAGCGAACGTCCTGGATTTGTTCTGCTCTGGCCTGGCTCACGCCAGCATCCACGCCTCCAAATCCTGTGGAGATGAACCTCCTCATCCCACCATGCCCAAGGCAAGACCTTCAAACCAGAGCTTGGACAACATCGCCTGGTCACAACAAGGGCAGAAGAGCAGCTCTGCCTCCCGTCCCGCCCTGCAGCACCCTGACCTCCATCAGTGAGGCACGGCTTTCTCCCTTTCTCTTTTTGCTTTGTTGGATAATTTGACTTTTCCCTGCTGTGCCCTGCAATCAGAGTGGCAGTGAGTTACAGCAAGGGTGGCTCTGCTCCTTTCAGATGTCAGAACCTGCCGTAATTGTGGCACCCATTTATGTTTATGTCAACGGGGGAAGCCTTTGTGTGGCAGAGAGCTCGCCCTGCCAGCGCCGAGCCCGGGACAGCCTCTGCTCCTCCTCTCCGGGGTCTTGCTCCTGCCTTCCCACCGGGACTGTGGGCAGCATGTCACCAAGCAAAGCTCCCTGTCACAAGGGACCACGTTCCCCAGCTTGGTCCTGCTCCAGGAGCCCATCCAAAATGCACAGGCCCTCTGTCCCGCTGCCTGCAGAGCTTCTCCAGACCCTCCACAATGGTTTCTCTGACAGAGACTCCCAAAATCTGCCCAGATGACTTCAGCACACACTTCCTTGCCATCTCCTCCCAGACCCTCAGCTCAGCATTTCAAGATGTGAAGATTTTCCTCTGTAGCGATGTGCCAGGAGAGGGAAAAAAGCCATCAGGAGAGCAGAAGTTACCCCAGCTGCAGGAAATTTGCTCTCCAGGTGGGAGCTTTGCCCATCTGCAGCAGGAACGCAACCAAGCACAGAACCAGGCTGGGAAGAAGGGGTCTGGGGCAGGATGGTCCAAGAGTTTCCCAGGAGGTCACCTTCCCTGCTGCCACCCCCAGCTTCAGGCAGAGTGACATGGGGAGCAGGAGGAGGATGAAAAGCCATACAATAAAAGTCCTTTGCCTCTTCTTGCACATAGGAAGAATACAACCCCTAACTCCAGCTGGAAAGGTGGATGGGGAGAAGCAGCAGGAACCTCACAGGTGAGGCAGAGTTTCCAGGCCCCCAAGTGTCACATTTGCTGTCACACTGCCTGCCCTTCCCCTGGCTCCTGCAGAGCTCCCATCCCCATGGCAAATGGGCAGCAGGTTCTAAGGAGCAGCATTGTTTAAAAAATAAAAAAATAAAACAAGTCAAAACCCACGACGCCAAAAACAAACATTGCAAAAGACAGAACGCATCAAATATTAAAGGAATCAAACTCCTCCTGTCAGCAAGGAGGACACAGGAACTGTTCCCAGATGTGGCAGGGCTGTCACCTTCTCTGATCAGCTCGGCTTCAAACAGCTTGTCACAGGGATGTTTGTGCTTTCGGGGTCCCTAACCCCAGTGTCTCTCCCACCCTCGGCTCCCGAGGAGGGCTGGATCCTTTTCTGGTGTAAATCCACGCAGAGCTGCTGCCGAGAGCTCTTCTGACAGCTCAGGCAGGCTCAGGGCTGGTTCCGCTGGCAGCAGCAAGTGCTGGTCACCAAAAGGGGGATGTGGGGACAGATTCGCGGAGGGGACAACCCCAGAAACACCTGGTTTGGCCAAGGCAGCCCATGGGGAGGGCACAGCACCCTCCACTACAGGCAGTCCCTTTCCCAGAGTACCCATCCCAAGCCTCCTCAGCCTGCATGGCCTCAGGCACAGCACCATCTCCGAGGCCGGATCCTGCTCTCCCTGGCACAGGCACACGGAATGAGAGCACAGCCCTGGGCTCTCCCTCCCTCCCTCCCTCCCGTGCCATCCCTGGCATCTCGTGCCACAGCTGCAGTGTCCTTGATAAGAGGTGGCACGCCCCAGCCATAAACCAGCCTTGTTCTGCAAGAGATTGACAAATAAGGAGCCTGGGACTGGTCCCAGTAGCTGGGCCATTGCTCCAGGCACCCAATCTCACCTTCCCAGGCAAATATTAAATATCCCTGTCCCAGCTGCCTGGAAAGAGGCACTCCCACACAGGACAAAGCCCTGCAGGCACACTGCTCCCAGCTCCCAGGATGCTAACTCTGTCCCAGGGCGATTTGCAGTACCACAATTCTGTTCACACTCTGGATTTGACACATCACCGCCTGAGTTTCGACCTCCGAATCCAGGCTTTCTGAGCCTATGAACTTCATCACTGCTGGTGGATGATGCCAGGAATATTAAAAAAACCACAACCCACAACAGGCTTTGGAAGGTGGCCGCGTGCCAGGTTCATCTGTTCCCAAACTCCTCAAAGTTTTGTGAAATCCCTCCCTCTCCCTGCAGCACACAATCTGCCTCCCCTTCTCCCCAGACCCCACCAAAGCCTTCTCTGACCTTCCCCCTGCACAGCTGCTGCCTCCATGGCACAAAGCTGCCCTCGGGTGCACAATAAAGTGGGATTGGAGGGAATTCCCGTGGCTGTGCCTCGCCTCACCCTGTGGTTTCTGCCCGTGCCACAACCTTTTATCGCAGCCGCAAATTGTTAATGGCCTGGCTGCTGGGAGCGGGAATGAGATTGGCTTTCCCGTGGAAAAGCAGCTTTGCAGCCATTCCCCCAGGTCCCGTTTCTCCAGGTCTCTCCATTTAGCTGCCACCCAGGGGACACTAGGGGAACCACGGCCCAGGGGCTCCTTCCAGCGCTAATTTAGGCACACGAAATAGTCAGCAACCCCCAGAATAACCACACAGAAGATCTGACGGACTCTCTGGGACTCCCTGGGATCAAGGAGGGATCTCATCAGCCCAAGGATGCAGCAGCAGGACGGGAGGAGATGTGCTGACAAGGACAAAGAGAATTCGCTTTTCCACTCCCTCAGCTGAGACCACCCAGCTCCAAACCAAGGGCTCCGTCAAGGTCAAACAAACAATTTTTGGAGTGTCCAATGCACTGACGTGCCCAAACAGCTTTTCTGAGGAGGTACCAAATCCAAGAGTCTGCTCTTGAGGGTCCTACCCATAGAACCAGCCCAGGACCCCCCTCCCTCCAAACCCCTTGATTTAACTTTTTCCAGAGCATGGAGCAAGTTGCTCTCTAATCAAGGGAGATCTAATGTCGTAATGCCAGTAAGTTGTAATTAATTTTCCCCCTAATTGATGCGTGGGAATATCCGAGACCCTCATTCTCCTACCTTCAATTCCCTTATAAATATCTGATTTGACAGGTTAATTTGAAAGTAAAAGTTCGGTTCTTTCCAGCAACCCAAGCAGAAGGCCCAGAACAGAGCCGGCTGCCTCGTTACGTGAGGCGGAATGAAAAGGGTTGAAGTCAGGTTACAGTCGTCATCATCATCATCTTTTTAATTTCACTAATTTAATTTCTGTCCCCCCCCTTCTCGGAAGATAATAAAAGCTTCATTTCACAGTCCAGAAAATTTGGCAGCAAAAGGTGACAGACAGCCAAGGAAAGATGGGGAAGATGCATAAGAAGGGTGACAATTCCTTCAAAGTTAAAAGATGGTGCTCAGCAGCCCGGGAAAGGGCACAGGAGGGCACACAGGACACCGAGGCATTAAAAACCAGCTTTCCCAAGGTGGCAGAGGGAAATCAGGCAACACTAATGATGCAGCTCGGTGCCAGAGAGTGCAAAGCTCCCTGTGCCTGCAGGTAAACACACCTGCAGCTCCCCTCCCTGCTGGCCAGGTCACCTTCCTGGAGCTTTAATGAGTCTGGAGGTGCTGTCTGGCCCATATGAAGATTTTTTGGCTTGAAACTCATCAAGTCCAAGGCTATTTTTCCCTGTCGGCCTCCCCAGGACAGGACATGGCATTGGTCCCACCAGAGCCCCAGGGCCCTTCCATGCAAACGCCAACTGCTCCCGAGCCGCCGGGAAACAGCTCAAACACAATCACACAAAAGGTTTCAAAATCTTTCCTGACTTGCTCCTAATTAGAAAGGAAGCATCAAACCCAATGCTTTTAATAAGGAGAAACATCCTGTGTTGATATATTTAACCTTTTCTAATGAGAAGTCGCAGTGAAACATTCCCTTTCCCATTTCTCCCAGGAGCTCCAGCGCTGTTCCCTCCCTGCCAGCCCTCTCCCTGTCATCTCCACGGGCTCCAGCCTGCAGGTCTGGCATCGAGTGAGTCTGGAAATGCCATCCCCATCCCCTGCACCCCTCAGCACCAGGGGACACAGGCTCCTCACCTCACCGTTCCCGTGGGAGTTACGATAAAAGCTCGAGGAGCTGGGGGAAGAAAGGGCTGAAGTCACGCCGGACATTGGCCAAGGGAATGATAAAGGATAAATAAATGCAAGTCTTAGATGAGGATGACTGGCAGAGAATCGAACTTCAATCCTGGCTGCTGAGGATATTTACTGGAAGCAGATCTGGACTAAGCAAAGCATATGGGAATGCTGTTCCTCCAGAATCAACACCAGCGCTGTCTCCTGCCAAGCTGCGTTTTGGGGCTTAAGGGACATTTTTGGTGGAAATCTGCAGGAAAACGTGATGGGGAATGTGAAAAATGCGCCTGGATTTATGTCTCTGTGCTGACAAAAGGATGTTCAAGCAATACATTTTGTGAAATCCCTGCTCCTGTTTGCTGTTTTCTAACCACGTCTCTGCCTCTTGGTCACAAAACTGCCCTTTTCATCCACGTAGCCAAGTGCAGTGGCAAAACACCAGCAAAATCAAGCAACAACAAAGGCAGGCAGAGGGAAAGACAGGCCTTTCTTGTGCTTTTTGGAGTAATCCAGCGATTTGGTGGAGTTCCAGGAAACGAGACAAAACTATCAATTTGCAGTTCCAAGGGCAGCTGATCTGATCCCTGTCCGTGCCTCCCCCAAAAACCACTTTGCCTAAATTCAGGGTGGGGGAACTGCTCAGCCCCTCTGCGCCAGCGAGGAGCTGGAAGTTTTCTGAGCCTTGCAGAGATGCAGCAGGGATCGGGTTTTCCCATCACATGCATCTCCCTCTCCCTCCTGCCGCCTCTCATAAAGGGGAGAGATGTCATCTGACAATTTCTCAGCGGGGAAAAAAAAGGAAAAGAGAAGAAAAAGAGGGGTTTTATCTACTTTAGGTTATATTTTTATTGCCAGCCGTGACTGTAACATTTGCTCTGATTACCAGATTAATCGCCAGATTGCAAAGCCCATTAAATAAAATCAAGTCGGACAGTTGAGGTGTTCCAAGAATGATGTCCCTCGGAGCGTGTCCCAGCCTGCTTCTCCCTCATCCTTTCTCTCCCTGACACTCATCTTGAGGGAAAGACCATTCCCCAGCTAGGATAGAAGGGAAAACAACATTCCCTCTCCCCCGAGGCCACGATCCATCGGGAAAGACCAGCACAGCTGTATTCCAACACCACCAGCATCACCTCTCCCCTGTCCAAGCTCTATTTGCC
This sequence comes from Callaeas wilsoni, assembly GCA_013398955.1. Lineage (NCBI taxonomy): Eukaryota > Metazoa > Chordata > Aves > Passeriformes > Callaeidae > Callaeas > Callaeas wilsoni. The sequence continues at coordinate 71,355 of VWPU01002932.1, forward strand.
AACCCTGCACATCATCAATTAGGGTGATGGACAGCACAAACAGGTGAAGATGTGTTTCACAACCCTCGGCTCAGGTCTCTGCAAATGAGCGCTGTAGATCTCCCCTTCTCCTAATGCCACCTGTCAAAGCCTCCCCTCTTCCCGGGAACAGGATCCCGCATCAAAGCACAGTTAAATGGGGTGTAAATGCCTCTTTCATGCACAGAAAATGGGCTGGTTGGCAGTAATAGGGGGAACTGTAAATGCTGTCAGCGGCTACATTTTGTTTATTGATTTACACCGTGTAATGGGATGACTCGATTTGAATCATATACACAGGTGTCATGTCCCATTCATCGCCATCGGATTTAATAACCACAACAGCGCACGGCCGAGCTCGGCTCTGCAGTGGGCACAGAAACTGCCCAGGAGCACAGGGATCCTAAACCCCTGGGGTTTGTGAGCTCACGGCAAAGCCAGAGGTAGGAGATGGGCACCAGAGGCTCACCCAGCCATCCCCTACAGTCACAGAGTCACGGAACGGGTTGGCTTGGAAGGGACCTTAAAGATCATGGCGGAGGGGTAGGAATGAGATGGTCTTTGAGGTCCCTTCCAACCCAAACCACTCTGGGATCCTACACTCTATTTCCAGCCCCACAGCCCTTGTGATGTTCACAATGGTACTGGGGCAGTTTTTATGCTTGCCCTGGGTTTTGGGCCGTGTGATTCCCTGTAGGCACACACAGACGAAGCCATTCACAACCCTGGGACACCTTGCCGAATTATTCATCTCTGCTGGTACAACCCAAGCGTGCCAATCGCGCCTCCAGCCCTCCACCTTTGCAGAACCTTCCCAAAGCCCAGGAGCCCACAGCACTGAGGAAGAAGGGAAAGCATGAACCCCTCTTGCTTAAACTCTACCTGCACCATCCAAATCCCAGGCTGAGTTCACCCTAACGTGGCAAACCCAAGGGATTTCTCCTTTCTGCCTCGCGTGTCTCTCAAACAGCACAGAGGAATTAAATGCTATTGCTTAATTTCTGCGGCATCTGCCAGGCTTCCCCCCCCCTCAAAAAAAAATAAGGAATCCAATCAAGAGCCTCTGAGCGTGTCACCCCAGCGGTTACGATGCCAATTAGGAGAGAGTCAAGCATTCAAATGGCCAAGCAAAACAAGGCAAATGACAAGTAATTTAAACCCTGCTGGGCACTCTCCTACGAAGGCGGCTGCCGTGTCGCAGTGAGCTGCGGCACTCGCTAATTAGTAACCACTCAAAAGCCTGTAAATAGCCCTAAAACACCCTCGAGTACCGATAGCGATGGGCTGTTAGGTTTATCCCTGCTCCCAGGTTTATCCCTGCTCCCATCACCTCATGGTCCCACAGCCACCTCCGCTGCTCGGATGGGGACACGGGTACAGCGGGATGACGTGTCCCGTGTAAACGTGTGCCAGGGACAAAAATGGCACATTCCATGTCCTGGGGACTGCAGACATCCCTTCCCATTCCCAAACCTCCATAGCAAGCCAGAGGTGCCTCTGCAAAAGGGGCAGGGCCGCTCCCAAGCACGGCAGTGACAGAACTGCACACCCAAGCCCCAAATCCTTCCTTTCCACTGCTCTCTTCCTCACCACGTGAGTGGAGGGAGGCCGGGACAGCATCGCCTCCATTTTTTCAGGTCACGAGTCCCCTCGAAATACCATCACTCGGAGCAATGAAGCTGTCACATTTTGTATTTTTAGTTTTTCAAACCTTATATTTCATTTCACCGCCAGCTGCTGAAAAGGATGAGCAAAAGGCCAGAGCAGGGAGCAAAAAATCAATACGCTGCAGGAAGACAGAAGATCTGTTTCTATTCTTCATCTCTGATGCCGGGTGCCCAGGGAACATCGTTGCAAACAAGGCTGGGGGCTACTGCCCTCCTGCTCAAGCCAAGTCCTCTGGTTCCCCACCCCAGTCTTCACAGAGAGGGACACGCTCACTGCCAGGGAAGGGCTTGGCTCTTTGGGAAATGCTTTCCCTGCATGGATGAAGCTGAATGAATCCTATATGGGTGGTAGGCAATAAAAGCCCTAAGGAAAGGAGGGCTGTATTCATTTCTCTCCAAATCCCTGTCCTCACCTGCTTCACAGACCTTCTACATCCCTCCTCAGATTCCTCCTCTAACTCGTCCCACACAACCTACACATTCCTGTTTTCCATGCTCTCCATGGGGTTTCCCTTCCCTGCTGATCAGAGATCTCACCCTGAATTTCTGCTCATTGTCAACGGCCTCAATTTTCACCTACTCCCTTTATCTTCTCTTGCTCCCTCCACACTGAGGGTGAGGTCCCCAGAAGTCTCTCTGAAGCCACCTTGCCATCAGGTTCCCTCAAAGCTACTCCGGCTTCTCCGCAGAGGCTGAGGAGTCACTTGTGCTCAGCCACTTCATGCTCTGCCGACCTGCTGCTTGTGCAGCGTGGGAACGTATTGGACACATCCAGACAAATCAGGCTCCCCTCGACAGGCTCGACAAGGAGCCAGGAGCTACAGGAGCTCTCCAAGTGGAACAGAAATGAAGGGACTGGCATCCCGGGCAGTAGAAACCTCTCTCAGAAGATAAACCAGCCTCGCTCACAAGCCAACCCAACCCAAAGGGGTCGGAAAGACCTTTCAGGTGGCAGGAAGATGCAGGTAGGGGTTTTCTTGGTCTGCTGAGGAGATGGAGGATGAATGAGATGCAGCATCAAAGGCTCCCTCCTGTTCCAGGCATCATCCTTTCAACAGCTACATGATGCATCCAAAACACCTTGAAAACGAGCTGATACAGCAGTTGAATAGGTGAAGTCCTGAAGAGCAGCAGGATGTGATGGCTAGTATTAGCCCAGCTGGTAACGCCATCCATCCATCCATCCATCCATCCATCCATCCATCCATCCATCCATCCATTCCTTCCACAGGGGCCCCCTTCCAGCAGGAGCCTCCCCATAAATCAGGGGGTGAGGAATAAACTGGAGCATTGGAACTGCAGAAGCAGCAGCACTGCAGTCATAAATCAGGATCTAATTCAATCTTGTGAGATGCCTCGTTTGATTAATTTATGTCAGCATTTTCTCTTCCACCGGCGGCTGCTGTCCCTGCCTGCATCGCCTTTGCCTCCGCACTCCTCCGCAGCCCCAGGCCGGACAATCCAGCAGGCTCCAGGCAGGAGGGATGGCCAGGAGGGGACACGGCCAGGCCCCATCCAAAGAGATCTCCATGGGACTTGACCAAGCCTGACCTCCTGTCCTCTGCCAAAACCCGTGGATATGGTGGTTACACCCATCTGTCACCCCAGGGCAGGGCCATCGATGTTCTTGGGTTGTGGACCTGTTTGATGAAAGACACTTTCTAACACCTTCCCAAAATGACAGAGACTCCCTCTGATCCTGATCTTTTCCTGTGTATTGCTCTCATCGACAGAATCCAGCATCACTATACAAAGAATCTCTGCCTTTTAAAATTAAAGGTGATGGGTTGTTTTTCACAGGAAAACCAAATGCCTGTTGCCACCTTAAAATCAAGATGGACCTTATTGAAAATCCAGATGCTTCATCTGAGCCACACTTTCCTGGGGGAAAGAAATTACTGAACTAAATGAACATGGAGCAAGGAAATAAAATAATATCCAGCTAGCTGTCCCTGCTGAATCTCCAGTAATGAGAGTCTGATCAAGTGCTGCATAAATTAACTGGTGTCTCAAGACAAGAGGGTGTAAGAGCAACATCCACACTGACCCCAGCAGCTTCAGCTTCAGCCTTGCCTGGAAAGTGTCCTCCCTGAAAGCATATTACACCCTCCAAACTTCTCTGTGAACCACTCATTTATTTAGGAAGGAGGTAGGAGACAGCGAGAGTGACACTTGGGCCATCTGTTTGAGCTCTCCCTCCTCCCTCCCTGCACAAAAATTAGCAAGAGCCTGCAAGAAGCAATGGCACATGTTTAATTCAGTCCTGCAGAGGGCTGGAGCCGTATTTTGGGCTTGGCCTCCTCCGTAACAAGGGTTTAAATAAATCACTGGGTCAGAGGTGCAGAGACACCAGACCCTGGTGCACAGGGACTGCAAGCAATGGCCATTGCTCTTGCCCTCCACGAGCAATCCCTCTGCCAGATCCCAGGGCCAGGGGTTGACACAGGCAGTTCTATAGCTTAACCTGGTGCAGCCTGGTTACCATCAAAGTGGGCTCGGATAAAGCTGCCTGTGAGATGCACAGCTTTGTTCAGAGCAGCCAAATCCTGGTGGTGATCAGTGCCAGGCCCTGGGTTGGAGGACTTGGGCTCTTTGCTCCTCAGGGGCTGGCAGGAGTTTGCTGAAGCACTGGAAGATCAAGCTGCTCTGGCACTGCAGAAGCAGAAAACAGACTGCTAAAAATCTGCCGAACCCGAGGAGCTCCGGGCAGCCCCATCCAAGCCAGAAGGTTGCAAACCGCAGGGGCTGCAGGCTGACACTCTGCCCGAGCAGCTCCTTGCTGGAACCTCACAGCTCGTGTGATGGAGAAGGTGGGAAGATGGCTTGGTGGCCCAGGGACAGCTCTGCCTGCTGGGTCTCTGTGTCACGGACAAAACCCTGTGGTTTCACTCACATGCTCCATCCCTCAACACAGTGCTGGAGAGGCCCAGCTCAGGGCACCGTGCCAGGCTGCTGTCAGCCCAAAGGCCAAAACTGCCCAGGGACCCTCACTGAAGAGGGACCAGTGTGATGGAAATGTTCCTGCATCTCTGCTCTCTTCCCAGAGAGCTTTCACCATGCAATGCCCAGCGAAATTCTGGCTCTGTACTGGACTAGCAGCCTGGGGCAAAGCTGTCTGAGCACCATCCGATTGTCCTTCCTCATCCTTCACCCCACTCCAGAAGATGGGGGTTATAAGGAAGAAGATAATCCTATGGGAAAATGCTGCCCTTCTCTTTTTACCCCCAGCTCAAGGTAAAGAACAGCCTTGCTCTTGATGCTCTGGTGGCACAAACTCCTGTTTCGACTTCCTCCCTCTTCACCTCTGCTCTCACCAGCTTTAACCCTCTCATCCTGGCACATCATCCTGGGAGTCGGTTCCCACTGGCCTCCCACGGGGACCCAGCTCTGCTGCCCTTCCCCAGACTCCCCGCTGGCTCCTCTTCAGAGGAGACTCCACTCTCCCACTATGTATCTGAGCAGCAGCAACTTACAACGTTTGGAGCTGTTTCAGAACATCTTCACTGACAATTTCCTCAAAGGCCACTCTTCAAACGGTGACAAACCCGCCTTGATCTCCTCCGTGGAACAGCAGGAGACGGACTGAGCCTGTCCTCTTAATTGGTGTTACTCTCCCATTATTTCCAGGCTGGTAGAAATCCTGCAGACTCCTTTTCTGGCTGGTGGGCAGAATGGGATTTCCTCGGGACTTAGCAGGGAGCAGCACTCCGAGGCACTGATAGCTCAGAATGCACCTCCCCGGGGAAGAGACATGAAGCCAAGGGCTTACAGGCACTGTCATTTCACGCCTGCCTTGGAGCGCAGCAGCGATGACTCTGAACGGATTGGGAATGCCATCCACTATTCAAGCCACAGACAGGCCTACTGTATCCAAACTGGGTCAGGGCATGCTTTCAGACTAAGGTAATTCCTCACAAACTCAACTGGTTTTCATATGTATTATTCACATGTCAGTCTTGGCTAAAAACTCTCCAAGTTTCCAAGGCGGATAACTCCGTGCATTCTGGAATCACAGCTGTGATGTCCCCGTCATTTCCAGGCTTGCACACGACAAAATCAGCACCCGGCATCTGCCATCGACAGCTGTGAACGTGCCTCAGCACAAGTGACCACCGAGCTCCTGCACTGCTTTTTCCGTAGCCGAGGGAATAAGGCAGCATCCATAAGCTGGACGCACCAAGGCATGAGTCTGCTGGCCTCCCAGTCCAGCCCACTGCAAAGGAATTCCTCCAAATTTTGAGCAAAATTGCAGGCAAGGAAAATCCCTCCTGTTACCAAACCGTTTAGACAAAGTTATGTCCTCACAGGCAGCAAGGACAACATGGAAGTGGACTCACAAAGGTTGCATTATTTACACTGAAGGCTCAGCCAGGTTTGAGACAGATCTGTTCACTTTAAATCAATGTAATATTTATGATAGAGCACAAAAGATTATGGGCCAGAACCTCAGCCATTGTAAATCAGCACAGCATTTGACCCAGCTGAGAACCCAGTTCTGGCTGTTGGCTTTTAAAACTCTATTTTTCTTCAGCTGTATAACTTCTGCCAGCCAAGTGTGGGCAAAAAAACCCCCAAAAATATGGGGAGAGACAGACACCTGTTCCCATGGTCAGGGCTGCAAGGATAGTGACCAAAAGCGAGGAAGAGATTTGAGAGGTCCTAGCCTGGAAGGGTCTGGGAGCACGGGAAGCAGCTAAAAAGGAGAATTTAAAGAGTAGTTGATACATCAGGTCAGGAACTCTTCCTTTTGTGAACTCTGCTATCCCCACAGAGTTCAGGGATGGGGACTGGGAATGCAGCTCCACCGGACTCCCCATTTCTGGAGGAGCCCAAGCGCTCCATGTAAAGCAGCCCTGATTTCATGGCCACATGCCAAGGATGCAGAGGCACTGCCTATAGGCAATGGGAAACCACATCACCTGATTAATTAATTAATTAATTTTTTTGGATTTGCCGAGATTTAGCAGGATTTGCAGCCCTCTGCCCATCCCCCTGCCCCATCTGCCCTGAGCTGCCTCTCCCCAGATTTCGGAGGCTGCCTGCAAGGCAGAGTGGAGTTTCTGTATCTCAGTCTCAACAATCCCCAGACTTGCTGATGTCGTTCCAGTGTCTCCTGTTGCTTCTGTGCCCTTGAGGAATTTTGATGAGGTCCACCCAATCATCCTCACGTAACCCTAAGTGCTGCTAATCAGACGAGCAATTAGAGCAGGATGCTTCACTTCCACAGCCCTGTTACTGTGCATTCCCCAGCAGCTCCCTCCGAAAAGACACGGTGATGGATAACGACTCCGTATTACTTATTAAACACCTAATACGGCTTTAACGGTTCTGTTTACTGAAGAGTGTTAATCTTAATGAAAACAATATTTGAGGCAGACTGGCAAGGATAATTCTCTACCCTTTTATCCAGAGATCTCAGAATACAGAAACAGTAATTGATCCTCACGGCATCTCTGCGGGTATTACACCTTTTTAAAAGGGTAAACAGAGGCACGGAGAGGTTAAATGGCTTGTACAAAGTGCATTTGCTTCTTGGAGAGTGTTGGGAGTGCAGTCCCCGAGCCCTCAGGAAAGCCAGGGAAGCATGTCTCTAACAAGAGAGGTCTGTGGCTTTTTATCCCCCTCGCCTCTGACAAGGCTGGTCTGAGCTCTGCAGTGACGGAGGAGCTGAAATGGGGCTTCACAGGAATCAGAGATGGAGGAGACCCACGAGGAAGCGCCTCTTGTATTAGGAGAGATCAAAACACGGCAGGGCTCTGAACCCTTCTGCTTTGGCACACAAGTCAATCACTGACTGACTGACATGGGCAAGAGATCATCCCAGGTCCTGGGCACCTGTCTGCCAAGTACCTGGTGCTGGGAACCATCAGGTACACCTGACTGGACCAGTATCCCAGTGCCCAGGGCTGCCAGAGCACCCCCACTCCCACTGCCCGTGCCAAGGACACCGACACAGACAGGGCTGGTGGGAAGGGAGGAAGGAGAGCTGGAACTCCCTTAGCCCAGAAAATTCATTTTGCTCTCCTTCACAGTCTTTTCTGCCCTGTCAAGCTAGGAGAGGGTGTAAGATAGGAGGAGGCACGACAGAGTATAGAAAACACTGCCCTGTGGCACATTCTCCAAGTAATTTCCAGCTCTAAGAGTTCACAGGCTGCCTCCGGAGTGAAAGAGATGTCAAGGTTCATAATATTTTCCTATTTTTCAAGATAAATACTCCTTTACCATCTCAAAGCCTTCACTATCTACTACTTAAGTCCATCTCATAAAATTCATAAATCTTTTCCAAAATATCCCCCCGCCAGAAAAGCCCAGGTTAGTCTCAATTCTAAGCAACGCTCAAACCCTTAATGACAAGCTCCTGATAACAAAGGCACTCAGGCATCAATCTATCAATCCACAGGCTGGCCGAAAGCACCTTAAGAGGAGGAAAGGGGACACACAGAGCCAGAGCTGAATCACCAATTTCATTAGGACAATCACCGTCCAAACGCCTTCACATTTGCGTAGGATTATTTGATTTCCCCCAGCACTGAAAGGTCTTTTATTACACACCAACAGCACCATAACAACAGGCCTGGAATGGGAAAGAGAGCCATCTAAATTAATATTGCTCCTGAGCTCCTCTGCCTGTGCCAGTGGGGACTCTCAGCGAGCCGGGCTGCATTTGAAGGGCAGGTCTGAACACTTGCACCCTGTCACCAAAATGACCCCTATATACCTACATGCTCTCATACATACACTTATGCACCCAGTTCTTCAGCAGGGGTTTGATTTCACCCAGGTATTCTCCTGACACCTTAGCAGGTGCTCATTATTTAAAGTCCTTTATCCGCTTTAGTGGAACTCCTGTCCTCGAGGCCATAAGCACGCCCATACAAAACAACAGAAAAACACCCAAAGCCAGCATTCAAAATGGGTGAACAGACAGAAGGTCTGGCAAATCTGGACATTTCCAACATCAGTATCTTGGGAGATGGAGGCTGAAACAAATTGTTCTTAGCCCAGAGTAATTTCACAAGATTTTATCCATACAGCAAAGTCACTTTCCACCACCGAAAACGATTTTCTGCCATGCCTGCAGATATCACCAGAGCACTCTCAGCTCCTGCAAGTCCTGCAACTCAAGAGGGGAATTGTGGACATGCAAGTCACGTCCACCCGGATTTAGCTCCCACAGCCTGGGAAACGCATCCTCTTACAGCCCCAGAGCTGACAACCTGTTAGCACCACGTATTAGCCTGATCCCGGGTGGGATCTAACCCGCTGCAGCTCAGGGCTCTGTCGGCTGGGAGAGACAGGGAAAGGCAGAGACAGCAGCTCAGGGATGGATGCTCAGCGGGAACAAGGCAGAGCAGCAGCAGAATATTTACATGTGCACAGCAGCGTTAATGACCTTGCGGTTTGCACTCATCCCGGGTCCTGACTATAGACCCCCACCCCTGCTGGATCAGCCAGCCCCACTGAGAAATGAACTCCCATCCCTTCTCTAATGCAGCAGGAAGTCTAAATAAGTGCTTTCCACACATTCTGGTCTTGTTTACACGCAGTTCCTGTACGAGCTGTACTGGCTCAGCAAGAAAGAGCACAGCCCAATGCGAGGGATGGAGTTATTCTGCCATAAAGGCGCTGTGTCAGGCATAGCTTGTTTGCACATGCACAGAGGAACACGCCAGGCAGCCCTGGCTGCAGGCAGCTGCAAGGGCTGTGGTTTCTTAGGGAGTCTTGGAATGAGCCTTCCCCAGTGGGAAAAGAGCAGGTACCTCTGTCCGAGGCTTGCAGCCCCAGGGGATACCCGAAAGACGGTGCAATCCCAGGGAGGACCCTCACTTTTCCTCACCCCTCCCCGCAATGCAAAACTCTCCATCCTTCCTAAAGCCTCCAAGCCTCTTCCAAAGCTCCCAGTCCTTTCCTGATGCGATGCCGGTACATGCATCCCTCTCCCCGCCCAGCACATCCCTCCCCTCCGTCACTCCGCCTGCAGCAGCATCCCTCCCCTGTATGTATTTTGCTGGGGAACTTGTAGGGCTTGTCTGGCTAATGAAAAGCTGCTTTGGATCCCCCTCTGGGCTTTTCAGGAAGGATTAGCAAGGTTTCTCCAAAGCAGACACAGCAAGACAGTGTGTTTCTCTAAATACATCAGGGACTTCTCCGGCGCTTGGCTTTGGCAGGGGCTAAGTGCAGTTGTCTCACAAGTTGTCTCCTTGCCGGGGTGTACAAACAGGAAGGTGCTGTCAGGCATCGATACGGGGCTGCTCGGGCTCTGCCTCTCTGGGGTGCTGCGCAAAACAGCGAGTGAGAGCTGTTACCTGCTGACAGCTCTGCCCAGGCTCGCGCTGAACAACGTGGCTGCAGAGAAGCTTCCCTGACGAACAAGCTGACACCGGCACCAACTGTGCAGCTCTGGCAGGGAGGGCAGCAGAGCCCAAATAATCCTCTGCACTCCACGGAGACACCATCTCACCCTCCTGTGTGTCCCCAGAGCAGGACTCAGGAAGGGCCACCCACTGCTACTGCTTAGGGAACACAAACTCCAACTTAGCTCGGCATCTCCCTGATCTCCGAGACAGCATCCATGGCCTTTCTCTCAGTCCTTGCCACAAAATGAAGCTAATTTCTTGTGGTCAAGCTGGGCTCAAGGCTGACCTCCAGCTCCACAAGTTCCTCAAGATAGCAGGTCTTTAGGGGACCTGTGCAGTGCTAAAACTGGTGCCATTCCCAGTGATCCCCTTGGCCCCCCACAGCCTCAGAGCTGCCTTGTATTTCTCATCTGGAGTAAGTGGGGCAAGCAATTAGCTGTCTCAACAACCCTTACGGGAAGCTGCTGTTGGCAGGGGTAATTGAATGTTATCCCAGTAAAACAAGGGGAACAAGATGTGATAGCCATATCATCTCAAAATAGGCTACACACAGGCCATTCATCCCTCTCTCTGGGGGCCTGGCTTTGTTTGAGCAAGATTATGAACTCCCCTTCAGAAGAGCTTCATCATTTCCACATATTTCCCATTGGCCATGGGCAGGCAGGATCAATAAAGATATAATCCGAGAGACAGCTGCAAACACAAAAGTTCCTAATGAATTCCCGACCAGCCAGGCAGCCCAAACACGCGTCCCGTCAGCTGGGAATTTGTGCAAAGCCGTCACTCCGACACGCTTAAAATTTCCCCATGGAAGGCAGGACCAGAGGCAAGATGGTGTCAGGTGGCTCCCAGTCCAGCTCGGAGTCCGGCACCATCCCCAGAGTAATTACTCCTCCAGACATCAACACCTCCAGCCAGAGGAGAGACTTGAGGCACAGGAAGGTATATTTGAAGAAAACACTGTGGAAATGGCCTGGCAGTGTGGCCTCGGGGACACAAAGTTGATGTGTGGACAATAAGGATGAGTCAGTAGCCGGGATCATTCCCTCCAGCCCAGCTAATTCACAGGCTCTATCTCTGCTGCCACCTTTCCCCGTCTTCCTTTCCCTAACTCCTCCCTCTAAATGCAGTTTAGCATCTCTAAAAGTGCATATTATCCCACCATCTAAAGAGTTTTACTACAAATGTAGCAAGGAAAAAAAAAATACACATGGATTTATGTGTTCTTAAATTGTACTGGACAATTTGACATCTCTTTGGGAGGTAAAAGTTGCACTGAAGGGGATAACTGGGGCTTTATTTCCTCTGTTGGGCCACAACATCCCACAGCTGCTAATAAGTTACAAGCCAGCCATCCAAAATTCACTGGGGTTTTTTGTGGCAAAACACATTTTACTGGTGGTTTTCCACTTTTTTTGTAAAACCTCCCTTTTGGAAAATACACAGCAAAACTTTCTAAGCCGTTTGGGGAACACGGGTATTAAATTCCCATTCAAACGAAGCACGGACCCAAAATCCCAGGTGGGTTTGTAAATTCCAGTTAAACTGTCCTGACTTTGCAGTAAGTCCATCGCTCCCCCGGAGGACCCCGTGGATCTACTGCCACTATTTAGGTGAAAAACTCCTGTGAGCGATAGAGATCTGTCGTTTTCAAAAGCTGAAGGAACAAGATGCTTATCCCAGCTTCCCAGAAGTCATTTTGTGTGCATGCAGAACTGCAGATATTTCCATCTCCGCTCGCTCACATCCCTCACCCACACCCACAACAGCTGAAAAGGGGGAACTCTTCCCTTTTGGGGCCACATCTGGTCAACAAAACATCCTTAATGGACTCCCAAACAGCGGGTTTAGTCAAGAAATTGATGCACTTGGTAGCAGATTGATATATAATATATCTGCATAAATACAGAGAGACTCAGTGCAATTACAGGGGTCTGCCAGGAGCAAGAATAAGTATAGGGGAATTTGAGCAAAGCCCTGCAGCTGAAGGTCCAAAGATCTTTCATTTTACTTATTGTGAGCACAAGAAAGCCTCTCCAGGCAGTGTTAGTTCAAGGCAGGGCAGATAAAAACGCGAAAGGTCTCTCATTTTGCCTTGTAGCACAGAGGTTAAGCAGCATGCACATGGCCTCCAGCCCCTGGGCAAAGCCACGTGTCTTGGGCTGTGGGCAAAGACAGAGTTTGCAGCTCTTTGTACTCACTCACTGCTTCCCAAGCCCTTCCTGACCCACCAGCCAAGCCTGGAGTCGAGTCTTAGACAGCAAATACTGCACTCAGTAAAGGTAATTTGAATGCCCCGGTGACTGGGATCATGCAGCAGCCTTTGCTCCACTCCTGCTTCCCCAAAGTTTACAAATGATGTTACTGATGGCAGTGGATCACGGGAATCAATAAGTGCTCTGCTGCAGTTTGTACTGAGCTAATAAAAACACTCAGCACCAGGCAATGGCCCCGCTTGCAAACACTTGGCTCTGATTGACTCCGGCAGCTCCTCGGTTAAACAGGCGCGGACCAGGAGAGCAGGAGGTCACGTCAGCACAGGAGCCAGGTCCTGGGTCTGCTGTGCCAGCTTCAAACCAGCGGGCCAGGGAGGAGATCAGTGCTAAAGTAGCAGGAATCATCTGCTCTTTCCTACTACCGTCCTTCCCAGACTCCCTGTGAACTTCATTAACACTTATTTGCTGAGGTGGGTGATGGATTTCCCAGCTCTGGCCCGTGGGCATCACTCTTTCCTGCAGTACGGAGCTGGAGCCTTTCAGAGATCTGCCACAGGCCCTTTTTAGATACATGATGAGAAGGATTCAAGTGGCAGCCCAGGATGCTTTGAAATCAAAGACCTCCTCTTCTATTCTAGGTGTTGCTGTGATTTTTTTGAATGGTCACAGTGTGCCTGCAGCGAGAGCTCACGTACCTAGCAGTACTCAATTTAGCTGTATGAATAGCATTAATTACTGAGCGATTAAATGACTTGCTCAAAGTCAAAATGAATCAGTGGCAGCGCCAGAGAAACAGCCCAGCAGTCCTGGCTCTGGGTCCTTCACACCTGACATCAGATCTCAGCGCTCCAGCCGCCTGCCTGGGTGATATTTAGGGACTTAATTGCACACCAGCATCAGTCTCCCTGCTCCGAGTTTCGAGGCTCAGGCAAAGCTGATCCCCAAGAATCCAGAGGAAAAGGAGGCTCCTGTGGCTGAAAGGCTGCTTTGTCACCAGCTCCTCTCCAAAGTTAGCTGTCAAGAGCATCTGGGCTTTTGGCTGGATCGCTCCCTGATATATGAGGAGCGTGTCGAACATGTGCTGCCTGCAGTTGGTACAAGGTTCTTTATCAACCCAAGCATTGCTTAAGTGCCCATAATAGGGAACAGGTTGCCCAGCAGTTCCTCCTCCCCGATATTGATTATGGGGGTAGAATACTGCGCAGAGCAGCAGCAGCTGTCTTTCACCGCCTGGATATTCCGCATAATAAAGCACTGCAAGTTCCTTCTCCCGAGCAGTCGTTGCCCGCTGCACCGCAACGGCTCCTGCAAACAAGCTGTGCTGGCTCAGCCTCGCCGCGGGCGGCCCCAACTTAAAACAAGCACACAGCAGGGCCGTGCAGAGCGATAGCCCTTCCAGTCCAGTATCCTGGGTAACCCCTGCGGAGCCACAGGAACATTCAGGAAGCTGTACGGAGGAGCCTGTGCATGCAAAGAGGCAAAGGGAACAGGCGGAATTCGCTCATCCTCATTCACGGTAACAACAGACACCGTCAACTCTGCATCAGCAGCACCACAGCGACCGCGTGGATCCCTGTGTTGCACGAGACTGGCACCCCGTCCGCTGCCCTAAAAAATCTTAATGCCAGGGCACACTCTCACCTCTGCCTGACTTAAGCTCTTGGGTTTGGTCTCATGAGCACAGAAGAAAAGCCAAGCAGAGGTTTCAGCCCAGGCTCCCTCCTGCCCTACTCCAGCACTCCTCACAAAGCTCCCCACACGTATTACAGCAACAGCTGGAACCTGGAACGAGCAGCTTTTGTCTCAAGTTCAATACACACACAGAGGAATGAAATCTTTTACCAAAGCTGCCTGCAATCAGAGGAGAGGAGTGAACAAAATGATGTGCTGCTGGGGAAGAGAGAGGCAGACTGTAAAGCCATTTGCTGAAGGTCACGCAGCCAGGGCTGCGACAGAGCAGGGCTGAGTCCTGAGTCCCAGGTTAATTCCTCAGCCACGCCACTTTACAGCTTCCACGCACGTTTGGGTTTAGCTCTTTTTGAACTCCTTCCACGGGCTGCAAGGCAGCGCTCTGTGCCTGCCGTGGTCCTCCTGAACTTCTCTCCTGGCAGGGGATGGCTCTGCCTGCACTACACTGAGACCTTCAAGCCAATGAAACCTGGAGACTCTGAAAGGACTCGCTGGGGCACCTTTAACCACCTCTGCTGCTCCCAGTTTTAGCAACAAATGGCTTTCACAATAAAGGTGATCTCTCTTGGGAAGCCAGACAGAGGAGCTGGAGTCTTCCAGGGGAAGGCTCCTGCATCCCCCCATCTCCACCTCCACGGACAGAACCCTCCCTAACTACTCCATGTCCCCACATTTGCCCCGGGTGAAACCACGGCTCATTTTGCCAGGCTGTCACTCAGCACATTGCTCATTACAGGGAAATGAACTCTGCTCCTGAGTGTCCGGGGGACAGAGAGTAATTGGGTTCTGTGCAGCCTTTTCACTTAATTTACTCAAGTTGTATTTATTTCTTACAGAATTAGGTTTTAGCAGCTGACGGACGAGACATCAGAGAAAGACAGAGGCAAACGGATGGGATAATAAACTTGGAGAGGCAAAAATGATGTCTCTGTCTCTCCTTTTTTCTTCCCCTCACTGTCTCAGTCATCTCTGCCACTCTTTCACCCTTTTATAAGGAACATGGAGAGCTGCTGCTAAAAAGCTCTACTTCATCACCATGTGGCTTTGTAAAGGTAACCTTATTATCTAAGTTCATCCCAATATGGAAAAAAGGATATTTAGTGTGGGTTAAAACATGCCAGCAGAACAATCTGCTGAGTTTAATGAAATGAAAACATTTGCAAGAACCTATTGATTGTGTTGACATTTTCAGCGAAAAATTATCAAAATGTTATTTTTGATAAGGTTGAAGTACTTCATTTCAACATATTATAATTATATCTGATATCCTTATGGAGAGAAATTCTGAATATAATATAAAAGTCAGAAGAAATTGCCTCAGCCTGCCAGAATGAATCACACTAACCAACACCAGACTTTCTCATATTCTTCCACTCAGGGCAAAGCAAGACCCCAAAAGGAAGAAACCCGCCCCTTCCGCCTGATTTTAAAGCTTTTTCCAGCAGCACCCTCCTGCTGCAGAAAGGCAGGAGGGGAATGTCATGGGGTCACTAATTAAACCCATTATCTCTGCCCCAGCAGGCAGAGACGACCTTTGACGGGCTGAACGTCAGCACCTCGCATCTCCCATGGTCACAGCACCCCTGGGTGCGTAATCCTGTGATATTAAATCCCTTCTCTGACTGAAAGTGGGATCTGAAGAGCAGCCACCAGCAAACCTGGTGCCACCACCTCCTCCGTTTGCTTGGAGAAAGGGCATGGGATGGCACAGGGGGCAAGAAGCAGAGGAAGAGCACACAGGGCTTCGCCTCACCCTGTGGCACCATAAATTATGCAGCTGCCTTCATCCATTATTCAGCATAATTTATTTTGAACATTTAGATCAGCAGTTTGTGTGAGGAAAAAAATAGAAGTGGAGGGGAAAGGGGGGAAAAAATAGGGAATTAAGTGAAGGAGAGAGGGAAGCACTGGAATGGATGGTCCAGTCATTAATCAAAGACAGGCAGGGAGATGACAGGATGAGAAGGAGCAGCTGGAGAGCCACTTAAATAATAACAGGAGCTCCAATTCCCCCAGCCCTTGAGGAGCAGAGGGTGAATGAAAAGCCCTGTGCACATGCTGGTTTAAGGCTATTAACAGCTTCAGCCCCTCTTCCTCCCAAACCCAGAGCCCCTCATGGCCAGCAGAGCAGGGCTGAAAGAGCAGGATGGGTCAGCAAAGAGTTTTCCGAAGAAAACACTCAGGGCAGGCTCCCAGGGGATGACCCCATCCCCCATCTGCCCCTCTGAGCTCACCAGCCAGCCCAGATTTCTGAATTACAAATGTTTTCTGACACAGAAGCTTCAATGTATATTGGCATATTACTCCACGACTAATAAATTGAAGGAAATAACAACTTGCCCAGCAGACATACCCTGAGTTTGAGACTGGTGAATTCAATGAATAAATTGCTTCCATGAATTATTCACTCAAATCTAACACGCTCAAGAGCAGCTGTCCCAAAGCCAAGGCATTATCAGCAGCTCCAAGGTACTTGGGGGCAAGAGGGAAAATTGTGACCACGATAAGCTGGGCCAAGTTATCACCATGAAATATCCCTCACTGTGAACAGGAGGTGCCCTGGGTTTGCAAAAGCCTCTCTCTGCCCAAGAAACAGCAGGTTCTTTTGCAGGCACCTTCCTCTGCATCTCAAGAGGCTTTTCAGACACTCCTTCCAATCCTGTGCAGAGCAAGGAGTTGCCATCCGAAGGTGCTGCGAGAACCTCGGGCAGCAGCAAGAGATAGATTCAGGTTAGAGGTGTTTGAAAAAAATCACAGGGGGTTTCAGGAGTGTTTAAAGAGCAAATGCAAGTTATTCTCTGGAAGAAATCAACAAAAGTGGTGGCTCGTGCCTTTCAGATGTGTAGGGAACCATCGGCTCCATCTAATAAGAGCCTGTTTTCTTGGCAGCTGAAAGGAAAAGGTTTCTATTCCTGAATTGCTGTGACACCCGAGCTGCTCCTAAACACCAGAACATCCACAAATTCCTTTCCCGTCTCCAAACAGGTTGGAACACACTGAAAAGCAGATGATTCTCACAGTAACCATTCACATCCCAAGTGGGCACGGCAGGGCCGTGTCCCTGCCAAACCCTCCAGGAGTGCCACCGAGGCTCGGTGTGAGCCGGGCCAGCCCTGGGAAAGGCACCAGCGCTGCTGAACAGAAGGCAAATGATTCCATGCACGCCCCTCCACTCCTGTTTCTCCAGGCCATAGCCCTGGAAAGGCAACACGCAGGATAAGGAAGGGACCGGCAGGCTCCAAGCGAGCCAACGCTGAAACGAGGAGGGGAAAGCTCCAGGCCTGGGTGACTCGGCAGCTGCTCCGCTGTCAGGATTGGCACCACTGGAGCACAGGAGCCATGACCAGAGCAGGGAGCAGCCCCGTGCCAGGGCTGCAGCGCCTCTCCTGCGGGCAGCTGCCTCCTCAGCTTTGCAAAGCTGATGCGAGAGGGGAGGAAAGGTGGGAATGAGGTCCTGGACCACTCTGTGCACAGCACCAGGCTGGGCAGTCGATGGGACCCAGCTGGAGACTTGAATGTCCTGGAGCAACTCTCCCCAGCTCCCACCCGCGAAGGGCACTCGCTGCTGGTGAAGCCATTTTTCAAGTTGTCACCACAGCTTTCACAAAGAGTTACAAGGTCTCCTTCTCTCCGAGTAACCCCAGGGGAAAAGATGCTGATTGTGCTTCACCGGGCAGAAAGGTTCCAGCTGGGAAACCAGGCACCTCCAGGGCAGGCACAGCAAGGAGCCCCGTTACCACGCAGGGTTTCAAAGCTGCGCTCCAAACTGCTCTCAGCCCTCTCCCCCGACCGTCTGTTTGTCAGTGCTCGCTCTGCCGTGAGACCTCCTTCATCCCCACACCCCACCTACTCTTACTCCTCCTCTTCTCAGTTCCCGGGAAACTCAATTCAATCTAAGCTGACTTTGAAAGCTTTAATGGGACCAGATGGTTCCATAAAATATAAATGCAGGGATAAAAATACCAACAGACCTCCGAGCGATTAACTTTGGATCTACCCTGACTGGGAAGGATTCAACTGAGCTCGCTGAACTGGCAAGTTTGCTGCCTTCCTCCCGCAGATGGGTTCATAAACCCTCTCTGTGCCTTTCATCTGCCTCGGGAGCGATGCCAGAGGTCTCTCCACCTCTTTATGGTCCTCCAGCCCTTTCTGAAGGTCTGGGCTGCCAACCTGCTAATGTGGCATCCAGCTCTTCCTCAAAGAGGTGTCAAAAAGGGGGAAAAGCCATTCAGGGTTCTCATAAAGGCCAAGTTACCAAATGCTTTAATTTGCTGCAGTAGACTATTTTGGGCAACACAGAATAGAGGAGATCCTTTCACATAATTTAAAAATATCGAGAAACTTTCATAGATTGAAAACCAAATTAAGACTAAAATTATCACCCAATTTCACTCAGTAATTTTTGCTGGCATGGAAATGATCATTCCATGCTTTCGAAGTGAACAGATAATTCCAGACTTCAAAGGCTTACTTCAGCAGTAAGTAAACTTGTTAAATTAGGGGTTTGAAAGTTATAATAAACTATCTGGATGAACGTGACGTGGCATAGTGTGGCTCTCAGAAAATAAAGTGTCCCCTCTCTAATCTATTAGAGTCCTTTGAGGGATGCAACAATACTTTAAAGAAAAGCTGTTATTATTTATTAGACCTTCAAAAATGTCTTAATTAATAATAACCAGTAGTCCTGAAGAAGCAGCAGGCTCCGAAGATGAAAACCATCTTCCTGCAGATGCCTTGTGAAGGGATGTCATTTGAACAAGCAAAGTACACAAACTGAACCGCAGCTGGAGAAGAACAGCAGCGAGTCAAGATCCATACAAAGCAGGGATGTGGGAGAGTGAAAAATAAAAGCCAGATCTCCTGAATCGTGGCTGTCCCACACCTGTGTCAGGCAGATCCCAAAAATGACATTGGTATGGCCAGGAGGACAGGAGACCAAGCACAGATTAGCTGGATTTGAGTCACCACGGCTGAGAAAATCCTGGTTTAACGACCCAAACCCGTGTCCCAGAGCTCCTGAAGGGTTTAAACCACCTGTGCTACGTCTTCACCCTTTCACCTTGGGGAAAATGGAGTTTTCCTTACCCGTCCTGGGTAAATACAAGGTGTGCAAAACACCTCCTACCATGGAGGAAACCCTCCAAAGCCAACAGGGCAGCACAGGGAAAGGAAAGAAAGGAAAGCCTCAAAATATGAGAAATTGATAGCAAATTAAATCAGCCAAGCCAAGGTGAAGCTTTAAATGGCATGGGGGAAAAAAGGTGTCAAGTTTGAAACATTTGTGATACAAATGCTATTCATTTTAGTCAGGAGGAGAGGACTGTGGGAAATTCAACATTATCTAACACAGGCAATTAAGAAAACAATGACAGCTGAAATTTAATACAGACAAGTACAAGGTAATGCCTATCAAAAGCAACATTGCCAACAACTCATACACATTGATGGATTCTAACTTAATTGTAACCACTCAGGGGAAGGAAAAAACCCACACATCACTCTGGACAAGTTAACAAAAACATCTGATCAACAGCCAATGGTGGGCAAGAAAGCAAGACATGGAGAGAAAGGGAGAGAGAACAGTAAATGAAAATACTGTGGTGGTTTCATGGAAGAAAACAACATTCTCAACTTGCAATTTCACCTTCAGCATTAGAAAGACGGAGGTGTGCAAGGAGAATAGGAGAATAACAGTGAAAAAATGTGGTCCTAAACACATTTCCATATCTAATGAAAAAGCTGGGGGTGGATCATTCAAGAGCAGGAAGAGAAAGGAGAAAAACATTGCAAAACAAAACACCAAGGTTAAGTGGTGCCTTTTATTCATCCTCCCATAAGAAAAGCACAAGTTCGCTGACACTGAAAGCCAACAAATCTGGAAGACAGACAGTGAGTGCCTCAGCAGAAATGCCCAAAGTGCCCTGGGAGCCTCTGCCACGAGCTCCCAGTGATGCAGGGAGCAATTCCCCTGCTCACAGGGATTATCAGGTGTGTTGCAATAGCATCAAGTGTGAACACAAATATAAAATCCCAAAGACCAGCTTGTAGGACAAAAATCCATTAGGCTCTGAAGGGAGGCTAAATAAAAGCCTCTGGGAGTCTGACCCATTTGTGGCTTTGGCCAGCCTGGTATTTATTTAACGACAGGTCCTTACAGAGGTTTCAGGCCAATTACCAACAGCCCGTATTCAGAAAAGAAAATTTGCCTTCAGATTTGTCTTGGGAGAAGTTTTCCCCTTAGCTCCCGAGGAAGCCAGGCTTCCCTGTATCCCCGGCTGCTGCTGGAGGCACACCAGGTGATGCTGACGGCGGCGGAGCTTCGCGCAGAGGCTTCACCGCGGAAAGGCTGGAAATGAGAACCAGCAGCCTGGAAATGAGAACCAGCAGCGTGGCCTTTGGCAGGAGGCAGGATCCTTGCAGCAGGCGGAGAGGATGGGCTGCAGCAATAGCCCGGCTCAGCAGCGTGAGGCACTATTGATTCAGCTTTCAGCCACCGCAGGAAGCGGCGGCGCTGGCCCGATGTGACCCGGGGGGGACATGACACAGCCGAACGGGGACTGCTCCCTCCGTGCCACTCACAGGAACATTCCTGAGGTCGGCAGCTCGGTGCGGAGCCCAGAGAGCCGCGGAGGAGGAGAACCCGCAGGAAGGAGGCATTACCCTCCATCCCTCCCTCCATCCAGCCCTTTCCTTTACTCATAGGACACTTTATGAATTCCTGGAGTGTTGAGAAGCTCGGTGGGGAGGCGGTGGGTGTTTGTGGGGACCTGGGATTTGCAGCCACGGGCTGCCACCGCTCATAACCAGGGGTGGATGTGAAGGGCAATCTGAGCACATTTGCAAACAGATTTAATAATAAGGGGCTGTCTGCCTCGATGTGTCAAGCTATCTGCAAGTACTGCAAAAGAATATCATCGAGTGTGACATAATGCAAAGCAGGATAAGGTCATTTGCTTTGCTTTCCTCTGTTTTAAAGCATCAGAAAAATTCTTTTCAAAATACAGCTTTCACAGAAACATGACCGGCTGCCTGAGGAACAGCTCGAGATCAAGCGTTTGATATTCAAAATTAATCCCAGGAGGACGCGGCGAGATACGTTCCCTTTCCCTTCATCCATTTCCAGGCTGGAGATATCTCTCTTCCATTAACTCAGCTCTCCTCCTCCTCCCTTCTCCCCCAACCAGGTTTTCTTCACAGGCTCCAAGTTCATCTCTCTTTTCTTTTCCTTCCTGAATCATTGATCTAAATGAGGGGTCTGATCCCACACTCCTCATTCAACAGGGATTTTCAGCAGAGTGAAGCCTTCACAAGTAAAATCTTAGATTTTATCATCTATGCGAAGCCAAACACCACAAGTTTGCAGCCAAAAACACTCAAGGTGAAATTAAGACAACTGGGGACTCCCGCAGCTTTCACCTTCAGGGAGAAACAGAAACAAACTGGAGAAGGAGCCTTTAATGACAACTCCGAGAAGTTATTTAACTCACATCTATTTAGGATTTAAATTGAGATCACTGTGACACAGGCAAGCAAAAGCCTTGCATGTGGGGAATGTTTAAAAACACATCTTGTTTTTCTCTTGGGCAGCAGAGCAGATTCCCAGGCTGTCCTTTCCCTGCAAACAGGTCACCTCTGCCCATCCAGGCACTGCCCAGTGCTGTCACCACAGACGCGCTCCCCATGGAGCTCAGCTGGGGGCAAAGTCACTGGAGGGGATGGATTTTCTAACAGCCTCCCTCTGACAGTCCCCAGCCCTAAACCACCACTCAGACGCCCAAAGCAGAGCCGATGAGCACAGCTGGATGCTCCCAGCACAGCTGGATGCTCCCAGCACACAGCCCAGCGTCCCACAACGGAAAGCGGCTGCTGGAATACGCGGGTGCACAGCACAGCGAGGCCACAGAGACAGATTCAGGGAGCGGGGTGAACTTTGCAAAATACAACTGTCCCTTGTGAAATGAGGCATGAGAGACGGAGCCCTGGCGATGGCACCTCCAGACGTGTAAACATCTGGTAACAGTTATGGCTGGGGACACTCCGGAACTCGCCCGGCGCTGGCGGCAGCGGAGGCGCTCAGGGAGGTGTCGGGGACGGGGTCACTCATGGCCAAGAGGCAAGAACCAGTTGCAGAAGAGGCAAAGGGAAGTCACAACGCATAAATCCAGGCTTTGTCACCATCGCAGGGCAGCTGTGGGAGAAGTCCTGCTGGGAGCACAAAGGGGTCTTGGGGCTGCGGTGCAGAAGCACAGCTGCACACAGCTGTACGCAACTGCAGCAGCAGAACCACGAGGGGAAGGGCAGACTGGTCCCAGGTGAAGCCTCACCACAGTTCTCTTTCCTACCTGATCGCTGGATAGATCCTAACACTGTCAATAACTGCTGTGGAAAGCTGAACTAAAAAGAAAGCAAGAATAAAACATAAGCAAGCTGATATTTAAGGAAAAAATCTCTTCCTCTGCCCAAACATCAGCAACGTGCTGAGATTGCAGCTGAAATTTAGCCTGGAAAAAAGGAGGGTTGGGGAGACCATATTGCTCTCTACAGCTCCCTGAAAGGAGGGTGGATCCAGGTGTGTGCCAGGTAACAAGTGACAGACAAGAGGAAATGCCTCAAGTAGAATCACGGGAGGTTTACATTGGATGTTAGGAAAACTCCTTCACAGAAAGGGTTGTAAAACTGGAACAGGCTGCCCAGGGAGGTGGCGGAGTCACCATCCATGGAAGTGTTAAAAAACCATGTGGATGTGGCACTTGAGGACATAGTTTAATGGTGAACTTGGTGGTGGTTGGACTTGATGATCTTAAAGGTCTGTTCCAACCTGAACAATTGTGTGATTCCACATCTGCCTGCGGTGACTGACTCTAAACATTTCCAGCTAAAGACAGGCCCCAGGCCACCAGCACAGTGCCTGTCCCAGCAGGATGTTTGCACCCTCCTGGCCAGGCTCCACAGCTCCACAGCTCGGGAGTCCCCAGGGCCAGAGAGCTCACAGCAAGCACCTGGATGGGCTGAATCCCCAGCCACAAACACCAAAACTCTCAGGAGGCTTTGGGAAGCAAATGTCACTTGTGTGGTACTGACCAAACTGACCAGCTAAACTCCTTTGGGTAGAGGAACACAGAGCCATGGCCAGGCCGAAGATTGATTTCAATGGTTTGTGTGGGGAAGGTTTGCTGTGCATGTGGCCCAGTGGTCCAGGATAACCAGGAACGGAGAGCCAGGACATTTAGCATCCACCAGGTCTCCCCAGATTCAGTGCCAACCATGAAGGTGAGCCACCCTGCCAGATGACGTGGGGTAAAGGCAATCCACACGCTGGTTGTGGCCACCTGAGCTCCCTAATCAAACCCAAAATGAAGGATCCTGACCTCCCCTCCTCGTTTTCCACCGGCAGTCGCTCCTGCACACAGGAATCCATCCCACACTTGTGCTTCCCAAAGGTTCTCCAACATTACAGCTGTCCCAGCTGGTATCTGGGCTGCATTCAGCTCCACTGAGGAGAGCTCTCCTTTTTAACAAGCATGTTAACACAACACACAAAACCCTCCAGCTCTCAAATTTCTGGTGAGCCCCAGAGGAGTACAGGAAATTCTTCTTAATTACAATGTGCGTGTTAAATAAGGACACCAGAAAGCAGCATTTGAAACTACATGGGAAAGGTTGTGAAGACATCACCACCATTACTGCTTGGGTTTAAGGGTGGCCGCCACCTCTCAGGGCTTGTGTCACCCCTAGGGTTGCACAGGGGTTGGTGCTGAGGCCACCAAAGTTGATCTAAGGGGGCTTCAAAAAGAGTGGGAAAGGTGACACTGAAGAGAGACACGTGATGCTGCAGAAGCAGCAGCCCCTGACACAAAGTTTTCACTAAATAATTACAAGTCACTATTTCTTTAACAAAAGACCGAGCCCTTGAAAAACTACTTGCAATGGCACGGCAGCAGCAATGGCACGGCAGCGCTCGGCTCGTTTGTCACCTGGCGAGTAATCACTCACCGTCACAGGAGTTTAACCCTGGCACGGGAGACAGCGGCTGTGTCGCTGCCGGCAGCGGCAGGGCCGGGCGGGGATGTGGCGCTGCAGGTCACACCCCACTCCCCCAAAAGTGGCTTTTCCAGAAGGCACGGTGCGCCTGCCCGGGCGCGCATCCCCTCCTCAGCCCCAGCCGGCTGACGGCACGCTCACCGCGACCGGATCGGTCCAGCCCAGCTCCTCAGCCCAGCGCTGCCGCTTAGAATGTGCTAATTAGGTCCTGTTAATGAATTCCCTCCGATGCCCATTCACAGCACATTTGTGCTCCCTCTCTGCCAGCGCTCTCACCAACCCGTGCTGCTGGGAGCTTGTCTGAAATCTGGGGGATGGTGCCAAGGAAGGCCCATTTCGGCTTCGCGGTCACGAACGCTCACGCCAGGAGCACAGCTTAACGCTGCATTCATCCAAGGAGGGAGCAATCACAGCCTGCCTGGGACTCTGGCTCTGGCAGGAGAGCAAGGATATCACACATCATCCATTTTTTATCAGGGCATTTTATGGCTACAAAAGTCTCTACTCCCAAGCAGGTACCTACAAACAAGCTACAGATGAGTCCCACTAGCAGGAATTACCCATCCACAGCAACTGGCTCTGAAGGAACCACAGTCTGTCCACCAGTGGATGAAAAACAAGCAGGGAAGGTGAATTATCTGTCCGGACAACCACCCGGCCCTCCTGCTCTCCAGCACAGATACCCTTGTACAGCTGACACACACACAAATAAGGGGAATTCAGGTAGACGCTCAGTCGACACTAAATATTCTTGTTCCTCAGACAGTTCTTTTCATCCCCAGGATGTCTCAACATCTGAGCACGGTAATTCCCTAGTGATTAACTTCTTTATTTATTTAAAACAAGCAGAGAGGTTTCCACCAGCGCGACTGTCACTCCGCGTGTCTCTCCAACAGCGCGACAGGGATGATGTGTGACAAACGCTCTGCGCCAGGGCTGGGTGTCTGCTCCGAAGGGAGATAAATCCCCTGACCAGGGCACTCCCTGCGGGGCTCCTGCCATCACTGGTGCAGAAACAGCTCCCAGTTAAACAATGCTCAGTGCCTCAGCTCTTCTCCTCCCTCCAAATATGCCCCCAAAAAACATGGGAGCACCCAGGTGCATCAGACACAGCACATGGAGAGGGCGGGACACAAGCTGGTGGTGGTGACAGGCAGCAAATCCATCCTCCGAAACAACCCTCCATGGACTCCCAGGAAAGCACCCGCTGGCAGCCAATGGCAGAGGCAGATCAGCACAGAAGAGAAAAATCTTTAAACACAGAAAGAAACACAACAGAGGCAAGGGTAAAGCTTTGCAGCTTTTCCCCAGCCTTCCCAGAGGCTGGCAAGGGCTGCTCCTAGACAGAAAGAGGAGAAATGAGAAACGGTCCTGCTTAAAATGAATAAAATATGTCACTCCTGATCTTGTAGCTATTAAATCACTGGCTATACAATTACTTAATTATGTAGCAGTAAAAAAAAAGGGGGGGTGAGATGGTATTTTTCCTCCTGAAAACTTCAATTTGCTACCTCAAGAAAATAATTGCTCGATTCAAACATTAAATAATTGAGACATTCATTAGTAGTCCTATTGTATGATTAGCACAAGGAAGGTACCATTTAAAGACTTGGAAATTGATTCAGCAGGGAAAACGAGAGCCAGTTTTAATGGGCTAAACGGGAGCGTGCCCTCGAGGGCTGGTGGCTCCGAAGAGGACAGAGGCGGGTTGTCACTTCACCCACCAAGGGAAGCATTCCCAAAACTCGCAGTGCTGGGTTCAGAGAGGATGCTGTGGGTGTTCACAGCCCGACCCAAAGCCCAGCTGGCTTGTCCTGGTGTAGGTTCATGTGCTCTCCTTGTCTGTCATAAATTCTGGTCTGGCGTGGCCACAGTCAGGATCTGTGTGCTCACCTTCCACACCAGAACACCCAGCGCCCTGCCCTGTCCATAGTGCCACAGGACTCTCCAGAAAGCCCTGACCCCCCTCAGACACATCACCTGGCACCTTCAGTCCCTGCCTGGAGAAACCAGGTTCCCTCAACTCAGACCTCAGCTACAGCTCAACATGAACCTTGAGTGAATTCATTGCTGCTGCAGCAACCAGCTGCAAAATAACCGAGGAAGCAGCAAAAGCAGGAACCCTTTATCCCTCTAGATGCAATCGAGCCATTTCGAGTGTCTGAAAAAAAACTGTTGCAAAAGTGCTCCAGCCCAGCAGGAGGTGGGAGAAAGCCACGTGGAGTGGACAGGGGACAGCAGCTCCTGTAAAAGAGAAAGGGCAAAGGCAGCACCGTAGGGAAAGCAATTACAAGCAATAATTGGCAGAGGCTGCCATGTGGAAACACTCTCATTGTTTAAAATTTGACCCACTGCGAATATCTTTCTTAAAATGGTTATTGCCTTATCCTCTCAGATCTAAATAGCCCTCTCCACACTTGGCTGCTCCAGAGAAGACTAAAGAGTGGCTGGTGAATGCAGAGGATTTTGGGTCGGTCGGTGTTTCCCTCCTGACTCATCTCCCGGGGTCCCAAGGCTAATGGGAGGCACATCACTGCCTGGAGCAGGCAAAACATTCCTGCTCCATCCCACCCATGCCTTGGGTGGGCTCATGTGCACATCACAAGCACAGCTTTGCTCCAGGCAGCACTTTGGGGGAAAAGGCCAGGGGCAGGACAAGCATCCCGCACTCTGACGGAGCAGATGTGAGGGGAGGGACGAGCACGGAGAAGCAGAGCTGCTGCAGCAGCCCCTGACTGTAGGCCAGTCAGCTGCCATCCCTCAGCCCTGTTTATTCCCCTTTAACAAGCAGGGAAGGCAGGGAGTTTGAAGTCCTAGACAAATTATTCATCCCCAATTTAAGTCTGGAGTTGAAAACTGAAGAGACAGCTTAGAGCTGAGCGTCTTTGTAACTTAGATCATGAGATGGCTTCTTTTATGAGCCGACACCTTGCAAATACATTATTTTCCCTCAGAAAATATTGTTACATATACAAAAGATGGGCTTTCACTAGTGAGGGAGAGGAGAGGCTTATCTTCGTCTCACTTTGAGCAATTCTAAAACCTGCCTTTCACCAAAGATTCGGGTTCCTCCCAACAGTGGATCAGACAGCTCAGAGACTCTTTAAGGTGGAGCACGAGCTCCTGCAGCTGCCTCAGCAGCTCCCTCAAAGCTGCATCAATGTCACTGCCCTCCCCAAAGCAGCATCAATGTCACCACCAAGCGATGCCACCGGCACGAGGGCGGCGAGATCCCAGCGCAATCCGGGGCCGTATTGAACCGGAACGATCGCGGAACAATAGTGGCCATGTTAATCTCATCTCCATTGAAAAATAATAATGGATCAAAGTTTGCCAAATAGAAAAGGACAAAATCAGCAGAGAATTACTTTAATTATTACCTTCAAGCTTACAAAAAAAGGAAAAAATTTTAAAAAAAATTGGTATTTCAACCGAGAGCACGCGCAAAAGGAAAACTATAAAGGAAGTACTTGACAGTGTCCCTTTAATTAAAGCGCTTTGAATATCATTAGCAGTGGACCTTTGGAATTTAAAGCCAATTACAGTCTAAATGCAAAAGTTACTTGCTCGCCAAGTCGCTTACACAACATCTTTCAGAAGTGGGCTTGGTGCACAGGGAACAGCTTTTTCCCTGCTAAATTTTTATGCAGGCTGGGGACGTCAGCACAGAGATCCCAGATAAAGGAGGAGTGAGAGGATCCCACAAGAGGCTGCAGTTATGGGTCTGAATATGCCCACTGCATCCTGTGATGCACACAGGGCTCGTCAGCCAACAGATGATGGACCTTGAAGCATGATGGACCTTAAAGCACGGCTAAAGGCGTTTTTGACTTGCAGGGAAGTTGTATGGGGCTGCTGAAAAGTTAAATATTTGGAATCTAGAGGCCAGCAGCCTGGTAGTGTCACACAGACTCGTGCTCGTGCTCCTGGGACCCAAGCGTTTCACAGCAGCTCAGGAGAAACTCAAGCCTCTGGAACAAGCTTCCCATCACAGTGTTTCCAAATGAGGCTCTCCACTGCTCACCAGCCCAAAAAAGGTACAGAAAATCCACTTTGGATTTGCAACACAAGATGCCGAGCTCTGGCATCGCCAGGGGTGTGGTTCTACCCGCAGTGAGACCTGGGGTAGTGGAAATTTTGGGGACATGCCCGGCTCCCAGGTATCCCTCCCACGCTCTCTCACAGGCACTGCCTCTGCAGGACCCCTCGGTGTCCCCAGGGTTTGGGTCAGACCCTGACCACGATGCAACCAAACCCTGCAGTTTAGCTCCTGGATGAAAGACCACAACAGCAACGCCAGGAGACGGCGTCTGTTTGCAGGGAAAGAATTCTTCCCGTGCCACCACAACAGGGAAAATCCTTCTGCGCTGGGGCTTCTGCTCTGCCATGGGGTCTGGAGGGAAAGGGAAAAACAGATGGCAGAGGGAATGATTCACCCCAAAGTTACACCACAGCGGGGCCAAACCTGTGCTGGTTTGGGTTATCTCCGGGTTTGGGATAATCTGTGGGGCTCATGGCAGCTCCGAAAATGACAGAGGACCTCAAATTCTTGTGTAAGGGGGTAGAGAGGGAGCAGAAGGCAAAAATGTTTTTCTTTGGTGCCCAGGACTTCTGTCATTAAAACCAAACATAATTAAGCATCAATACTCATTTTTCCTTTCCTTCACACCTTTCATCTTCATGGAAAAATCCTGCAGACATTACAGACTGCACAAGTGTTTGACTTTCAAAGCAAACCGGGGAAGCATCTCCCCGTCACAGCATTCAGTGGGACAGCAACACAAACCCAACAGAAATATTCATTGCCATATGTTTCGGGAACAACTTCCACAGACGTTCATTAGTATCATTGCCATGAAACTCTCCAGGACTTTCCTGCAAGGGAAGTGGCAGTTGCTAATTAAAGTGCAGACGTCACCCCGAGTGAGGAAGAAGAGGCTCGACACCTCCGGTTGAAAGAGCAAGAAAAGGTGATGGAGAATGCTGCAGATCCCCAGCTCTGTCCTGGCTGTAACCACAGCTACTGGAAGCCATTAAAAAACAGGATTTCAAAGGGAAAGTGATGATTTCTACAAGCTCCACATATTCAGGATTTTTGGCAAATAAACCACAGCACAGAGAAACTCTCTTGCCCAACTTTGTTCATGCAAAGTTGCCCGAATGAAACACAAACCAAAGCACTCACCCTCCAATTAAAATAAAAGTACCCAGTGGTTTGTGAAACCAAGGCTGGTACTTTCCTCATCATATTTAATATTAACACTTCCAGTTGATTTAGTACCTTTTTGGGGCAGATGAATGTCTCGAGGGACTTGTGTGGAGCAGAGATGAGGAGCACTGGTCCTTTTTGTGCTTTCACCTCAGCAGCAGACAAAGCTGCTGCCCACCAGGAGCTGCTACGGGGAAGTGCCAGGAAAGCAGAGGCTGGCAGGAGAGGACAACCTCATGTCACAATACCTAAAACAGTTTCTCCAGACAACCAGACCAGGGAAACCAAGCCCAAATCTGGTATATGTTCCTAGGTGTGCCACCAGAGCCTTCTGAGCTGGGAGAACCAACTCCTGATGGATAACAAAATTGTTATTCAAAAGTTGCAGGCTTAATACAAACTCTCAGAGCCTGAAACATCAATTCAGAAGGGAATTAGACGTGGGCTGATGGCTTTTCCAGGCAATTTCTTCCATCCTTAGCTGGACTCCCAGAGGGGTAGCACAAACGAGAGAAACGCAGCAAGAGGAGGAGGATGGAGCCAGAATCAGTGCTCAGACATGATGACTGATTCTGTCATCTTGCAGCTTCCAGCCTCCCCCCAGGGCCCACCGCGTGCCTCTTTACTGAACTCGGAAGCACATTTTGCTCTTCTGAGCCCTAGAAAGGAGCAGAACCCTGGACAGCAGAACGGTTGGGTTCCGTTTCCAAATTGCTCCTGACTCGCTGCACAATTTCGGGCTCTGCCTTGCATTCCCCTTGTGTAAAAGAGACCTCAGCAAATTGCTCTGAGATCCTCAGGAGGAAAAAAACATCACAAACGCCGCTTTTAATAACTTAATGCTTGCAGTCCTGCAGTTATCCCACTCCAGGATCTCCCCACAGAGCAGCAGAACACGTGTGCGCAGAACTGCAGAACACGGTTATTTTGAGGAGCTGGATAGACAGGGAAAGAGACAGGGCCTGACAGCCAGCGGAACATTTCAAAGCATCTCAGCTGTCCAGGAGTCATCCATCATCCCCAGGAACACCAGCGAGCCAGGGCTGTGGGATCACAGGAAGTATTTAACACCTGTGTTCATCTCTACGGGGTCCCAAACGGCATCTTGTGGGCTGGCACCCAAAACCTGGCTCACAGCCATGGTGAACTCACCAGGGACATCACCTTGAGCTGAAGATGCAGAGAGTGAAAAGCTGATGTTCTCTAATTCACATCCACCTGCCTATTATGCATTTCAGGTGCATTTTATAAGCAGATTCATCCCCAGGTACAAAGCACTGCACACAGAACAAGGTTAAGTGCTGGGATGAGCACACCAAGGTTTGCTCAGGGGGAAACTGAGGAAGACCAAGAGCAAAGAGACCTGCCCAGAGTTCTGGGACTGAAAACCAGGTCTTACATCCCCAGACTGGCCACAGGCATTGCCTTTTTGACCCCTCTGACCCCAGCCAGGAAAGTAATTTTATTTTTTGTAACACAGAGCAGACCCTCTTTGGTCCTTTTTGGTGGGCCCCAGTGGCAGCAGTGATGAAATGCTCTTCCCTCTGAGCACTGCAGACAGACAGAGCAAAGCCTCAGGATGATGATGAGCAAACAAAGACCTGGGTTTTGTTCTTTCCCTCCACCTAAGGAAGCACAAAATCACTCAAGGATGTTTGTTGGTTTTAATCAATACAGAAAGAAAATGGTTATGTCTGTTCCCTTCCAAGGAAAGAAAACATCCCCTGTGTGCTAAGTCAAAGGAGAGAGCTGCAGAGTGAACTCCTCAAGGGAGGAATCACGTTCCCAAACTCCTGAGCCTACCTCCAAAATAAAGAGGAAAAAAATACTACTTCCCCCCCGCCCCCTCACTGCCACATCACTCAGTGTCTCCCAACCTGCAATTTTCAAAGTGACATCCAGGAGAAATGGCTCGTGATGAGAGCCTGGCCACAGCCCTGATGGGAGTCCCGTGTGCCAGGGGTGTCCTGACAGCCTCTGGCAGGAGCAGTGTGCCATCTGGATGAACAAGGATATAAAGTCATTTTGGGATACTTTTGCCCCTTTATTCCCTTCCTTTTCTACCTTTACGGACACCATCCAAAACCACCTTGTTTCCTAGAGCTCTTCGAAGAGAACACAGGCATGGGGAAAGCAAGCTCAGGAATGGCTGCAGGCAGAAACATTCCAAGGATAGCCCTGGAAGGGCCCACCAGGAAGGAGAAACCCCGAGACTGTGCTGGGGGAAGCAGAACACACATCTCTGCACGAGACATCCCTCCCAAGAAGCCTCCTGCAAAACCACCTCAGTGGCTCCTGCAAAGCCTTGGCCTCTTTCTGCAGCCAAACAAATCCCTCCCCACCAGCAGAGGCCTCGGGGGGACAAACTGGTGTCCTGGAGGTGACCGCAGCCCCGACCCACCGGCACCTGGATGTACAGAGCTGTTCCTGCACCTTCAGACCCCCATGAAAAGAAAGGGGTTGCAACATTGGCTGTAAGAAATGAACTGGAAGGGAACAGAAGGACCTGGCAGGCAGGAGAGGTTTGGGCTCCGCAATCTGGATAATCCATCTGAACCTCAGAAAGTGATGAGGAGAACAGAGGGAGAAAAAGTAATGAATAAAATAAAAAGGAGCGCAAATCTGCCTGCAGCCGTTCCAAGCAGCAGTTTTACCTCCAAGTGCTCCAGCAGACCCAGGAGATTCCCTAGTAGCACAATACAGGGAGCCAGGGGATCCTTAGGACATTTGGGAATCACATAACCTGCACACCAGCTCCAGGAGGGGTCAGGCTGAGGGGATATTTGCCCAGGATTTTAATCTGACTTTCAAGCTCCATTTTAAGGAGGTTCCAGAGGGCTGACCTACCCCAGTAATGACCTGTAATCCCCCCATCTCTTGAGCACCCCAAAAATCCTTCTTTCAACACCAGCTCTCCCTTGCTGGCTAAGGAGGGAAGGGAGGGAATGCGCAGAGAGAGGGAAAGGGAATGGGGATGTCTGGGAGGAGAGACGGACAGCAAGGAGACGCAGCAGGAGTGCAGAGAACAGATCCCGTGTCTCATCTAAAGAGGGGGAATCTGCAGCACAGGCATGGCAGGAAAATAGAGAAAAAGCACATCAGTACAAGAAAGCTCGAACAGATGGGGCTGGGAGCCTGCAAGGAAAGGCAGGGATGGACGCTGGTAAACGCATGGACAGCAA
The DNA here is from genome assembly GCA_013398955.1 of Callaeas wilsoni. Taxonomy (NCBI): domain Eukaryota; kingdom Metazoa; phylum Chordata; class Aves; order Passeriformes; family Callaeidae; genus Callaeas; species Callaeas wilsoni. The sequence continues at coordinate 103,734 of VWPU01002932.1, forward strand.
ATCCTGGGGTTTGCTGCTCTTCCCAGCACAAGAAACTCAGAGCAAATATCAGACACGTTGCTTTTCCAAACACCTTTTCCAGGAGTTAAACACAGTGGAGGCTGGAGGAATTTAGAGCAATTTCCCACACACATGTCACTGTCAAGGCTCCAAGCAGTGCTTAAAATGGACACCCCAGCTGGAATTTGCTGTGTGCAGAGACAGCACAATTGCCTGCCTTTGTCTTCTCCTCTGCTGCAGAGAGGAGGAGGAAGGAGAAGGTGAAACAGCCAGATCCGCGCGGGCCTGAGCACCTCCGAGATGGGATCTCAGTGAGGGCAAAGCTGCTTTGGAATCACAGAATATCCTGAGCTGGAAGGCGCCCACAAGGATCAGCAAAGTCCATCACATTTCAGCTGGCACCATTCAGCTTTAACAGCAGGGCTACCTGAGCCTTTGGGGTACAAGCCCAACAGCACTGCAGGTTTTCCATCAATCCACGCCCCATATTTTTTAGGAGCATTATGGAATTAGCAAAAGCCATTGCCTCCCTTTAGGCCTTGCATTCCCAGACACTGCAGCTGGACCCCAACATCACAATAAAAAGCCCAGTGGCGTTTTGCAGCTCAGAGGAGGCTGGCACAGGACTCGGTCACTGTCTCCCTTTCCCATCAGTGCAGGCACAAACCAAATCCCTCTGAACACGCTAAAACTGTGTTGAAAGCTGCATTCATCCAACATCTGGCCTGGGAGCAGCACCAGGTACCCACCCCAGCAGGTATAACCCATCCAAGGCAAGCCAAGGGCTGCGTTAAACAGAGAAGATGCCTTGAACGAGGCAACAGCAGTAACTCAGCCCAGGTTTAAAAGTGACTCTGGTGGCAGAGACGAGGCTGCAAAGGCAGAGTTTCTCCTCCCAGCCCCCCAAGCCAGCAAGGCACGATGTTCTCCCTTCGTGCTTTAAAGGCAGAGGTGACAGCAGAGCTGAGACTTGAGAAGGGAAAGCCCTGCAGGGCAATACGGTGTTAAAAACGCAACAATTAAGCGAGCACCTTTTGAAGGCGCTGGTGAGAGGGGCTTCCCGGCACACCAAGGTTAGGCAGCTCTCAGAAGTGGTTTTGTTTTCCCTGAGAGATGGGCCTGTTCAGCTTTTGGCTCTTCCTCTGCAGAAAAGATAACTGATCTCCTCAGATCACAGCATATTCTGGTTCACTAATAATTTAGATAAGTGCAGACAAGCTGGGTTATTAAAAGTAAAATAAAATTAAGAGAAATCTGGAAATTTAGACCTATAAATCTACAGGCATTAGGGAGAATTGAATTCTTTCTTATAAGGATGTAAAATCAAGTCTTTTTTATACGATTCAATTATAGATTGATGGGAAGGCTCAGAAACATGGATTAATGATCTTTTCTTAAAGGAAAAAATTATATAAGAAAAAATAAAGGAGAGCCATATAAAAGAAAGAATTACTACTCCCCAAACCATGATTAAGGTTTAGTAGGTTACGTTCAGAACAGCGTAAAAGGGAATTTGTGGATTCCCAACCACATTAAGAGAGTATAAATGGAGATAAAGGAAGCACATGGTACTGTAAATTATTGTCCCTGCAAAGGTGGGGGAAGCATATCTCCAGTGCACGGGACCAACAAGGCGATGGTCATTTCCCATCAGGAAGGAGGACGTGTTTTAAGGGACTCTGGAGAAAGGTCTCAGAGTTTCACAGACACGAGGCAATTGCATGGATGGCAATGGAGCTGGGCTCCATTGATTTCTGCCAGCTGGGGAGGGAATATCAGCTTTTCCTAGCAAAGGGAAAAATGATGGCAGGGGCACAGCACAAAATAGTCCTGATGTTAAAACTCCACAGCACCTCGCTCAGCCCAGCCGCCTCTGTAAGTCATCCCACCTTAAGTATCCAAAAATCAATGCAATCCTACAAAAAAAAGCCACTCCAGGCCCTGTGCCCAGAGCTTTCCTTACGCTCCTGATGATTCCATTCCCAGCCTTTTACAAAAAAGGATAACGCCACAGGGTTAACAGGAAAATAAGCATCTTCAAAAGCCACAAGGCGCTCAGATCCTGTGGTAATAGCGGGCATGGAGTACCTGAGATAATCTGGTTCCGAGAGAATATTTCCCTAATGCTAAGCCCAAGCCCCACTCAGCGTGGGGCAGCAGCCGAGCACGTTGTCAGGGAAGCCATTGTTTATGGCTTTGTCCGAAAAGAAAGCGCTATCTGGGTCACACATTACGGGGGAGCGGGCTAGGAGAATGCAGCCCCAGACGAGTTATGGAAATGAAGGCAATAAATGCAGGAAGAATAGCAGGGAAGGAGGTGAGAGGAGCTGGGGAAGGATTGCATAGAAGGGAGAAGGTGGCACAACCAGAGCTTCTGTGCCGTGACACCGAAATCTAATTCACACCTCTGCGCTGCCTGCCCGTGCGGCTCCCAAGCACGGGAGAAACGTGGAGAGAGCACCCAGGATTACTTTTCAAGCTCGCCTCCAAGGGTAAAAACCACCCTCAGCCAGAAGGTAGGAAGTTGCAATAATATAAATAAATGTATAGTTACATAAATAAAAGGCTCGTTGCTGATTCTCACGTTTGGCAAGGGGCCGGGGCTTTGCGCAATTAAAAGGAAAATGGATTCCAGCGGAAAAAGAACAACTTCCCCTTCTTCAGAAAGATGTCTTTCTGATGAGATAAAACCTTTACTTCACTCAGTCTGGAGCAGAGTTAAAGGCCAAGGTAGTATTTAAGCTTGCAATTAATTCCCAGGCATTTTGGAAGGCTGCGATCAGATGGCAGCAGTTGAACACAGCACAGGAGGAGCAGGAAGGGACAGGGACCCCCAGGAAGTTAAATCCACACCAGGACTCAAAGCTGTGAAACCCAGGGGCTGGGGAGAACTTTAGTCAGGTTTTTTATCATGTTCTGAGGTTTAGGTTGTTTTTTCCCTTTCTACACCATTATCCACAGCCACTGGAAATGGCAACTCCTTTGTCTTTCGTCCCAGGGACTTTGCTCCAGTATCCCCTTCCAACGCCCACACAACCCACTGCTCTCCACCCCTACTTCCATTAATTGATTTCTACGGATCCTCCTGTCAAAGAAAATTGCCTGGGAAGTCCAAACCCTGAAGACAAGTCACAAATCTTAGAACCCAAAGATTTCATGAAATGGTAACAGCTAGTGGGAATCGGGAAACATTATTGAAAATTAAGGGTCTGGGGTTAAATCAAAGTTTCTCTTTCCCTCTAATAAGATGACAACCCAGACCATTTGACTGACTGCTGAGACACAGACTCCTCGCTGGCTTTAGATTACTCAAGTGCTCAGAATTTAATCTCAAATGGCTGTTATTGAATTTTCTCTCGGCCTAGCTGGCTGACAGGCACAGCAAGAGAAGCCAGCCCCTACTCACCTGGGCAGCCTCCCAGCCTCTGGAGTTGGAATACCTGCTGCTGCTACATGAGGAGTTTGCAGGAGCTTTTGCTCCAGCATCTTCTAGGAGGGAACAGCATGGCCCAGGAGGGACAAAAACACCAGGAATAATTTATGGAAGACAGGGTTGCTTCTCCACACACTGCTTCTTACCACAAAAGGTATTAACTGTAAGCAACAGCAAGGAACCGTGCAAGAAGTGATCCCTCCAGATGTGTTTAGCGCCCGGCGAGGCGAGGCAATCCTCCAATGTACACATGGCTCTCCGAAGGGTAAATGTTTCCCAGCTTCTACCGGCATATTCCTGTCATTTACACAGCGCCGTCAATCACTGCTCTCCCAAGAAGGGGAGCAGTGTAAACTCATGTTTAATGCCAGATTTACACACATTTCTATTCGCCAGTAAATGAGACCATTACATATGTTGTGTCAATTGATTTTTATAGTCTGAGCTGTGAGCGTTGGCACCGGGGAAGTGCAAAGGAATGCAGGCACTGGAAGTTGGAGCTGGCTCCTGGTCTCTCCTGGCATCGCCCCAGCCTGAGGCACATCCTGACCTTTACCATGTGACATTAAATTTCCCCTGGCCATGGACCTTCTCAGCTCGATCAGCTGGTCGCATCCCTGCTATGCAGCCTTTCTCCCTGAGCTGTTCCCCACTGCAGGGAGGGAGGCATCTGTGCTGTGCTCCACACAAGGACCAAAATCTCGGGATCTGCCCGGAACTTTTGCTAAGTGCGTACTGAGTGCAAGCCCTCAGAATGAAACTCAGACCTGCACTAGCCCTTAGCTCACATTTAGCTGTGCTTTGCTGCGGCCACCACAACCACAGGGCAGGACACTGTCCCCCTGCAATGCCACCAAGAGAGCTGATGTTCAGCTGAGGAGTTGATTCACCATCCTTTTAAGAAAGTCCTTCTTAGCACGTCTTGCCAAAACAAAGCAACCTTCCTGGCAGAATTATCCTTCGTAAATACCCCCCAAGGAGTTAGCAATTCCCTTCTCCAAGATGACTCATCCTCCTACACGAGGGACGGCGAGAAGAGCAATCACGCTGCCGTGTCAGCGCGCTGCAGAGCCGGCGCCCGCCTCCCTGAATCGGCCCCGAGAGAGGTTATGGGCACAGCCCCACCTGCTCCCCACAGCATCGCCCACCCCGTGTCCCCTCCTCTGAGCAAGCTCCCTCGTGGGGTGGCCTCTCCGCGTGTCTCAAGCAGTGCCACCTGGCCAGAGGAGACGATCCATCTGCAGGCAGCATTTTGCTGCTGACCTGGGTGCTTTGCCTTCATCAGCATGCACAGCAGCACCTTCCAAGGCTGGAGAAGAGGAGGATGATCCTTTCAAGGGGTGGCTTTTCGCACCCCCCGCAGCCAAGCAGAGCTTTCTCTCCATAATTAACTGCTCCAGCCGTGCCTTGGCTGAGCTCCACCAGCAACACGGCAGAGGCAGTGACCTCCGAGAGCAAAGCCCTGGATTTTGGTGGAGCCGCTGCTCCCCACCACCCAGGCCACACCATGAAAAGCCAGCCTGTGGATGCAGGAGGCAGCGGAGCCATTCAAACCAGCCACGGGCAGTTTCACAGAAACAGAGCTTCAATCCAACATTAATTTGCGGCATCCTGGGCTGAACACTTTAGATAAGGAGCGCGGGAGCCAGGGAGATGACAGGGACAAGCTTGTGACTGTGGCACATCCGTGCGTGATCACAACACCCCGCCTGGGTCCGCTGTGGGCTCCGGCGACCTGTGTAACACAGCAGCACGATGGTCCTCACAGGCAGACCCCTTCTCCAAATCCCCGGGAACATTTTTTTCCCCTCCCTGCAGGGCTTAAAGCCTCATCCTGCTCCAGTTATTCTGAAAGGGAATTTAGTGCCTCGCCATAAATTATACGAGCATTGGACATAAGCATCGTTTATGCACAAATCACTGTTCCCTAGAACAAAGCAAGTATCAGCCTCCTGACAAAACACTTTTTAGTAGGATTGGCAAATGAATAAAACCTCCCTATGAATACCAACGTGCTGATGAAAAAGTCCTACTGATTTTAATAGAAAATTATCATTTTCCTATAGGATTTTTGTGAACCATCTCGTTGAATTTAATGGAGATTTTCTATTCTGGTCTGCAATTATGCAAGAGTTAAAATACCTCCAGAGACGAGGAGATTATCTATTACATTCTATAGGATTGCAGAGTAATTTCCATAGAATCCTGTTATGTTTCTATAGAGCCTGACAAATTTAATCCCTATTGAACTTTAAAGGGACTTTTCCATAAGGGACAAATAGACACTGACATCTGTTAGCTGCAAAATGAGTAATACTCAGAAAATAGAGGCCTTACACACCACTGCTGCACTCGAAATGGTCGAAAGATGTCTTGAACAAGCAGCTTAATGGGGAAAATGCATTAAATTGGTGTCACATGGCTGCATTAGCACGGCTGTGTTGCAACATTTCTTTTATACACAATGTCATTTATCCAACCAATGCTTTACAAATTGCATTTGCTACCAGTGCGTACTTGATCTTATCATCCCATGCTGGGACTTTCCCATATCAGTGCAGGAAGACTGAGAACAATCTAAATCCAGGGGAAAAAATGCCAGTTCCAAGTGTGGAGCTGGTGACGAATCCGTGCACATTCCTCTGCCCTAATGGTTCTAATAAATGCATCGACTCCCAATCTCTCTCTCTCATTGAACTCCACTGTGGAGTTTGAAGGGCTGCACTTCTCTTTTATGCTCAGCACTAAAGGAAAAAAAAACCATTCAGCTCAGCTGTCTGGAGAATGAAGTCCTTTAAAGTTAACTCTAAGGTACTTATAATGAGGAACAAAACAAGCAGGGACAGCCTAAGGTTTCCGACACCAACACGACAATTTGTCCTAGACTGCTTCAAGGAACAAATTAAAAGACACGACACCCCCATGGGTCTTTTCCCACCTCTCCTTGTGCAAGCTGGCATCAAACACGATACATCCTTGCATGTGGCTCTATCACCCACTCATCCAGTTATTCCTCAAAAGCCCAAAACTCACTCCAAGAGGTCCTTCAGGAGATCTCAATTTTGGATGCATCACCTCTGCAGAGTTGCTCTGGTTCTTGCCCAGCCATTCCCTCACCTTTTTGGAGATTATGTGTGCTTTAAGATCACCCTGGATAAAGCAGCTTGAGTGTCCCTGAGCCAGGCTTGTGGCACCTAAGGACATGCCAGTTGCTGGAGTGATCACAGTAGCCCACATAAGAGCCTCAGAGCAGTAGTAATAGAATAGTAATATCCAAATTAACCTTCAAATTAGAGAGCTGACAGGGAAAATTATCCTAAAATAGTACAGGAGGCATCTTAGAGAAGGAGGGAATTGGCAATATGGACCTAAACCCTCTGACAAGCATCTGGCAGTGGTGGAGCTGAGGGGACCAAGCCAAAACTGGGCACCCAGAGCTGCGTGTCTGAAGGCACCACAGACATACCCATGGCAACAAGAAGAACAAGCACCTCCATATGTCTTCCCAACTGCATTTCCTTTCCAAAGAAAAGGACAACGTGGTAACTGAGCACAGCAGGAAAATATATGGCTTTAATATTTTCTCATTTGCCAAATGCTGGCGGGGTGTGGACGGTGGGTGCGGGGAAGGCTGTGGGTTGGGTTTGCTTTTTTCCTTCTTCTGAGCTATATCTGCAAATGAATAAAGTCCTTAGTGGTGACAGGAAAACTCTTTTGGATTGCTACTGCCCAGAGACCCCTCCAAAGCAAGCCCAGACCACGAAGGGGACACATGGCAAAAATCAATGTGTAATTGTGTGGGTACATCTGGCACCCTCACTGCTTCCCTTCCCTTTTTTGAATCAATTCCTGTGTTTCTAGAAACCAAACCCAGTTTCCACATGGACTAGTAACGATGCCGCATGTCCCTTTTAGGATCCCATTACTGGGTATGCCGACATCCACAAAGAGAAAGCCTCATCGACCCTTCATCCCAAGCATTGTAAGACTGGAAAAGTGGGAGAAATGAGGGAGGCTCGCATTTCTAATACCAAACAGAAGCAACAGGAGAAAGCCTTAGATGCCAGCAGCCAGCTGAGGGTTTTCACACAGGGACAAGGGAAAAGACAGCTCTGGAGAAGGAAGAACAGGCCAAGCAGACACCAGACCTCAGCACTTAAAAGAGACTCAAAGGCAACTGTTTTAATGAGCATTTAGGAGTAAAACAACAGGGCAGGACTTTCCCAAGGGCTCCACTTGGGTCTGAGCCAGCTCCTACCAAGCCCATGGGTACAGCCCCCGCTGTGGTCATACAAAGGTCACCGATGGGACATCTTGCACTTCAGACTGGCATCACTAAGGGCATTTCATCCCAAGGCTTAGGAAGGTCCATACAAGAGGAAATTTCCTTAACAGGAATGTCATCTCATGTGATGGGCTCTAGGGAGCCGAAGGAAAAGATTCCGAAAGCGATGGCATCCTCACAGAGCCCACGGGCAGGACGAGGGCAGGGATGCTCCCGCAGTGACCAGTTTGCTGTAACCCACCCCCGAGCTGGCTGCTCCACCATCCACTGCCAGGGCAGAGCATCACAGCAAGGGCAAGTTTGGAGCTGCTGCAGCTGGAGCAAGCTGTGCTTTGCTTTAATCCCTCCCTCCCCACGGTGTGCCCAGGGCCGCGCCGTGCGGAGGCTCGGCATGGCCGGGACGGTGATTTGCAGTCTGCTCAGACACAGTCCTACATCACTTGGGAGAATGAACCTACAGTTTTATAAACTATTTATTAGCCCTGTCCTGTAGCGCTACATCAATATGGCCATCGGTGAAGCAAGGCAGGAGCTATAAAAATACCATCTATCCAAAATAAGCTTCATAAAATCAAACAGAGGCCAGTACAGCCTAGGATGGGATTGTGGCTTGACATATAAAAGGCCTCTCAATCTTTGAGATAGACCATTAAAATCCTCAAGCCCTTTTGGTTCACAGAAGTCTAAAACAAAAGGGGAAAAATAATGACACCTTTTCTGTCGGAGCAGGAGGAGGCAGCAAGGCAGTCGTGCAATATCATTTGTTTCCACAGAAGCCAGATTACTCCCTCTTCCCAGCAAGAAAACTACCAGCTCGAAAAAAAAAACCCAACAAACAACAAACCAAAAAGTAAAAGAAAAAAATAAATAAAATAAGTGCTTGTTTTCCTTTGCCTTCCCCACCTACGAGCTGCTTTTCAACAGGTAAAAAGTTTCTCCTCCGTGTGCCAGCAGTGCTGTTCCCTGCTCGGCACAGGCGAGGCGGTGCAGGAGCGGGTGGGGGCAGGCACGGCTGGAGCACTCCGATATCCCAGCCCGCACTCCCCCCGGCTCCAGAGGCAGCGGGGTAAGGCAGAAGGCAGGTCAATACATTGTCAGAGATGATGATTAACATTTCCAGCCAGTGCTCCCTCAAACCACCTCTAAAACATGTCTTAATAAACTGCATTGCAAATAGCCTTGTATTTCTACCTCGCTGCATCTGCCAGGGTGAGATAATACAGCGACCTCAGGAAAAGTGACACACAGGGAATGAGCTGCCGGGAGTTATACGACACCATGAGACCTGGCTCAGCACATCTCTCCCAGCCCTGGGTGGCTCCTGCCCAGGCTTTTTGGGGCTCTGTAGGAAACAAGGGGTGAGCTTTGAGCAAAGAAAATACCAGCTCACAGAGGGTTTGAGGGAGAAAATCGCTCTGAATTGCTATTGAGTGTGAAAATCACCGTACAAGAGAAATATTTCAAAGTCAGGCACGTGACAGTTTTTTGCAGAGGCAGGCACCATGCTTTGAAAGGTCAGAGGGAGGTGAGAGCAAGCACAAGCATCATTTTCCTGGAAACACGGCTCCGAAGCTTTCCGAAACTGTGTGATGGCAACAGGCTCCGTGACAGGTTCCAGCGTTGCTGAAGTACTTGGCTGGATCAAGCACTGCACAGCTCAGCATCACCTTTCCGGGGGATTTTGAACCTCACACCTTCCTGCACTGCGATGCTCAACCCTGAGGGAAACAGTCAGAGCTGCCAATCCAAACTGCAACTCAGCTCCTCAAAGCAGTGAACTGGAAATGAAGCTCACACACCTTCACGGCCTTCCCTTCCTTATCAGCCCGCCTCAGAAACATCAAAAGGGAGAGGAAACAGCTTGGGTTGGACACGGGGTGAAAAAAGGAAGGAAAAGATTTGGGTTTACCTGACAAGTCACCTTCAACTGGGCAAGGATGTTTTACATCCCCACTCTGGACCTTCAAGTACTTCAATATTAGGTAAATGCCACTTACCTAGGAGGAAAAAGAAGAAAAAGTTAAAGTTCACCAAGTATTTTAGCGCGACGCATTTTAAAAGTGATGGAATTTGTAATTCACTTGTAGGCTGGAGGAAACACAAAGGGGAAAACTCCAGGTTTTAATACACTTTTATAAAGGTCAGCTTGAATGGCACAGGGTCACAAGGCCATCCTATGAGCTGTTTCTTTTCTTATTCACTTCTCACAGTCTCAGCTTTTTCCACCCCTTTACCCAAGCCTGTAGAACAGGCTTGACTCAGTTCCAGAGGCAAGAGCTGCCTCTTCCCACCCCAAAATTTAAATCCATACAGAGAGGTGCTTCCTGCTCTTTCTTACGTTGGTTTTTTTTTCCCAACAGCAAAATTGCCCATCCTTGGCCAAGGTCTAACACCGACCTTTCCATCTCTACGGTCCCAAACAGGCAATGCCACCAAATATTTCCAGCATCATCCCTGATGCCATGCTCCATGGGAAAAAAAACTGCTCAGGATCCATCTTTCCCAAGCTCTAGCTTCAGCGATTCATCCTTTCAGGTGGGGATGTCCTACCTGATCTCCATCCCACCAGGCAAGACCACAGACATGGGACAAACACAACCATTCATCCTTTCCTTCCAGAAAGACCAGCTTGACCTTCTCTAGGACAAAAATTCCACCCTTGCTAACCCCAATCAAAAAATCTGCCTGGTGGATATGATAAATGTTAGTTGGGGATACATGAGAAGCCCTTCCCTTTTATTCCACGGGCATCTGGAAGCATGGAAAACCAACCGAAGAGGCTGTGCCCATCCAGCTGTTGCTCTGTAGGCTGTTGGAGGAATTGAGGATGATGGGACGGGGCATGTCTAGCTAATGCATGGCTGTGTGTGCTCTAGATGACTTAAAGGATGCCTGGGGCTATGGACAGATGCTGCTAAAACACGCAATTGAATAAATAAATGGAAGGTAACGGAGAGGGGAGCGATGCCATGGGAGAGCGAGTGGCAGAGTTGTGTGCCAAGGTGTTAAAAAAACTCCCACAGAGCTGCCTAAACCTCTTCTGAGACTCCGCTGCTACGTGTTTCAGATGCTGAGAAGATTGAACTAATAAAAAAGAAATGAGAGAACTGTCACTGCAGATTACATGGTATTTATTCCAAAATCTGCTCATTATAGAAATTTGCAAGACAAATGGGTTTTTAGCAGGAAATGGCAGATTTTCCTTAAGTGTATAACGACGAACAGATCTGGTTGGGAGCTGAATCTTTCTCTCCCTTTATGAGCTACTCCAGCTCCAAGTCTTACCAACCACCAGAGAAATACTCGTGAGGCTGAAAAAAACCCTTTTTTTTTTTTTTTAACATTCTCCACCAGCCTCTTCATAATCCTATAAGAAAGTACGATTAAGAAATATTTGAAGCAAGAAAAGCTCATTTGGCCTAGAGAGTTTCTAGGCAGCGAGAGCTTCTCCTGCTCCTCAACAGCCTGCAATCGGCATTGCTAACGCTCTGGATCCTTCTTTCCTTCCAGGGAAAGCCCTTCACCAAGAAGAGTATTTGTGGTCAGGCTTTAATCCCTCAGCCTTGATAAATGTTTAATTCCTGGGCCTGCCTTCGTGTCTGAATATAGACTGGAGGTGCTTCGCATTCTGCCGTATCCGAGTGCTTCTAATGACATTTTGGCTTCTTTCCCAGTTAATTCCAAGTGCCTGAAACCCAAGCATCTCCCCTCTCTCCCTCCCCATCATGGATGCACATGCGGATATTTGACTGATAATATACAAAGCCAGAATATGTGGTTTTAAAACAAGTCTCCGCAGAAGAGACTCGGGAAGGGAGAGGAAGAAGGGGGAAAATATGCCTTGAAATATTACAGAGTAGGAGCTGTCAAGTTGAAAAAGCTTCTACAAGGTTTTCAATGCCATAACTGTGTTATTTAGCTGGGGATGAGAATTTTCAGACACATCAACAGGAAAAAAGGGGTTTCAGGAGGGGGAAAAAAAAAAAGAGAGGCGGCCTGTCTTATTTGCAGCTCTCCTTTGTTGGAAAGCAATTACAGCCTTACTCAATTTATGACCCAGAATGCACCCTAATCTACTTGTAAATGCGTCTTATTCACCACACAGCACTTTCAGATACAGCCAGGGTAAATAAACGGGAGATTGTTCCTACCTACATTGCGGCACAACTGTTAATTGTAACGCCCCATGAAACTTAATTATGCAAAGCAGAGTGGCGACACTGCAGCCATTAATGAGATGTTTGATTCAAGAATAATTTGTTGTTTGGAGCCTCGGACTTGTTTTGCCTGTCCCTTCCACTGTGCTGCACTAATTCTCAATTCATGCTTATTTTAATAGTGCGGCAGCGGGGCACAAAATGGCTCGGCTGAGGCAGCAACGGGAGAGCTCCTGGTTGGAATCCCATTTTCCAAGTGTGCAGCAAGGCCCCACCATATGGGTTTCCTTCACTTCAACAAATTCAGCGGAAAGCCGGTGATGGGACACAAAACATTCTACAGGTAAAATGCTGGGAATGCTACTGAGCTCTTTCAGACAAAGGAGTGTCTAAAAGGAGAAAGACTTAGCTTTGTCAGACCCCCACAACCTCCCAAAGCCACGCTGGGATGGACATGGGCGTGGATCCTGTTCTCCACGCACACAAACGCCCACGGCATTGCTTCCAGCTCCTTTGCAATGGCTGGATCTGAGCAACGCTTTGGGCTGAGCCATCGTGTTGCCTGCCTGGAAATAACATTTTAGAAACCACAAACAGAAGTCGAGAAGAGGTTGAAGAGACAAAGAAAAAGCTGACTTGGAACAAGAAGTTGTAGTACACCCACTGATAAGGTAGGTGATAGATAGAGCTACAAGATGTTGCGTGGAGACTCTCCCCGCTGCTCTAAGAGATTTTCTCCCTAAACAGGGAAAGGAGATTGGTAGTCAGACCAAAGTCTATTATTTAAGCCTCCAGTTATTGATAGAAACACACTATCTTTTTAAATTTACAATCGAGCAAGCAATTCACCCTCTCCCATTTACAACAGCACAAGATGTTTGCTCATATCTGCTCTGGAGATACCAGAGTCTTTTCTCCTCTCGGTTCTCTCCTGGGTTCTGACTGCAGAAATCCCTCTGCTAACATCATCTCTGAGCTTACCCCTCGTTTTTCTCCTGGTGACACACTCTGCTCCTAACTCAGGCCCAGCACTGACCCACTTCTCCAGCTGGCTCCATTAATACCTGTGATTAGTAAGCCTTGGAGCCAACAGCCACCACCAGCCCATGAATCACCGGGATTTCTTCCCTTGCCTGGCACCAGCAAAAGGAAGGAGCCAGGGTACTTTATCTCTGATATATCTGCTGGTGATAGGAAAGACATTGTTGGTCTACTGTAACTGTCTATTTTTTTCTTATAAATGTGACTCTTAAAATAGCAAGTCACGAAGAGGGTTTTAGACATATTGGAGGCCCTTGGGAACGGGGGCCTCATGACTGCACGCGGTATTGATGGCAACGAGATAAAGAGGAGCCCAGCACACACCAAATCCCGCCGACGCCTCTAATAAGATCAGGACAGATGACAAGGCACTCAACTGTGCCCCGGCAAGGTCATTACTGAGCATTAATAACGGAACCTTATTATGAACAGATCACTCAGTGGTAGAGCCTTTCCCACCTTCGCTGCTAAGAAAGCCACAGCGCCCCAGGCCCCAGAGCAGCAGGGTTTGGGTTTTACTGCCACCCACCCAGGCTCAATATGGCCAGAGGAGCCAAGCTGCCCCATGGAAAACCCCTGGGGCAAGTCTGTCTTCCTAAGAAATGCTCATCATAAAACCATTTAGGTAGGAAAAGACCTCTGAGATCACTGAGTCCAGCTGTTACCCCAGCACTGCAAGGGCCGCCACTAAATCACGTCCCCAAGTGTCACATCCATGTCTCTTAAATCCCTCCAGGGATGGGACCCCAGCACCCTCCTGGGCAGCCTGTTCAATGCTTGGCAGCCCTTTTGGCGAAGACATCTTCCCTAATACCTAATCTAAAGCTCATCTCAAGGCCATCTACACTTGCTCTCTCTTTTGTTAGTGGGGAAAGGAGATCAATCCCCATCTGGCTCCAAACTCCCTTGGGCAGTTGTTGAGAGTGAGGAGGTTTCCCCTGAGCCTCCCCAGCTCCCTCAGCCATCCTCATAGGACCTGTGTTCCAAATCCTTCCTCAGCTCTGTTTTTCTTTGGACAAACTCCAGCACTTCATGTCTTGCCCAATGTCTTTGTATCTTACTTGAAAGTCATGACCAGCTACGTGCATCAAATCAACTTTTAATATTCTCCTTCCCCCTTGCCTTGTGTGACCCCCTTGCAGTCCAAACCAGCTCTTCCCGTGAAGATACTCCCACCAAAGCAGCTGTCAGCCCTGCTCTCCTCTGCCACAGCATCCAGCAGCTGTTCTCTCCCTTTTCATCTCACACAGAGGAGAAGGTTCAGGTTTGTCTGATCCTCCATCCATTGCCCTTTTTCCAATGTATTTTGGAGTCCAAGCCGGGGAGAACTGGCACCACCAGAAATCTGACCCTGGCTCTGCTGAAACTCCGAGTGAAATTATGCCAAGCCCACTGAATGGGTTTTGACTTCTAGAAAAATAAAAAGCATGCCTGGAAAAGGGCGAGATTTTTTTCAAACCATTTGGCTTTTTTTTTCCCCTACTGTCTGATATTTCATTTTGGGTGTTACTTTGATTTCATTGAAAAAATCAAAACCAATCTGACCCCAATTGTGCAGAAGTACTATGAAAAAAAAATATCTGATATTCACAGAGCTCTGGTCCTATTGCCCTAATTCTCACCTTCTCTTAGTCTGTAATTTCCTCCTTCGTAACGCGGTGACTGGAGCTGAGTGCAGTGTCTCAGACGTGCACTCGGCGAGGGCTGAGATATTATTGTTGATTTATGGGGGCTGGCTGTGCTTAGGGAGCGGTGATTTACTTCAGTGTGTTTTCACAACGCTGCCATCTCTTTGGAGACAGATCTCACCCTCAGCTTCCCCACATCCAAGCACCTGGTGCTAAGCACTCGGTCACAGATTGCTGAGACATTTCCCCATCTTTCCTCCTCTCTCCAGCTTTGTTTCCAGGAAGGTCATTACCACATTTTTGCTCCCCTAGGGTTTAACAGCCCAATTAGGGGAGACAGCAACACTTCAGTAGGTGCTGGCCAGAGCATGGCCTTATCCCTGGAAACCAATTCTCCCTCAGACTTAAATATGGACCCAGTTTTATACCTCACTTATCTCCACAATGGAGCAGGTCAGGAATTATTCTTCCCAGCCTTATCTGCTATTCAGCTCTGCCTTTTGTTGGTCTCCTTTTGATGCTGTGAAAGAAGCAGACCTTGCACACAGAGGTTTCCGAAAAAACCTCTGTGTGCAACCGTATTTTCCTCCTATAGGAGCAGGCAAACCCTGCACCCAAAATCCAGCCAAGTGACCATGCCAAGATGAAGCACGCTGCTCCCTGGGTTGTTTTTCCAAGGAGAACTGTGTCTGCAAAACACTCCTGGGAGACAGGAAGAAGAATGGGAACAAGGCTACAGCAGAACCTGGCCATAAATACCTGTTAAAGGGGCCTGTTATGGCTTTGCCTTCTGCGATGGTTTTATACATACATAGATCAGTAAATACCGTAATAGAGGCGGTTTTCTGTACAACACCTTTTGCTGCTATTTTGCAAGTGCAGATACATCAGTGCAGCATCAGGCTCTTAAAAATGCTCAGGAAAAGCTGCTCAGGAGAAGCTGCTGATGCCATCACCCAGCACCCACACACCAGAACACAGGAGCACTCCTCAGACTCACATTTCTGCTGCAAAAGAGGGGAATCAAGACACTTTCAACAGCAGAGCTCGGGACTAAGTCTCCTATGGAGCAAGTCCCAACACCCCACTGGGAGACAGGAATCACGATCACCTCTTTGTTTCCCATCTCCCTTTTCATCCTCCCTTTGCCTCCGTTTCCCCCGCTGCAGGAATCCTTGAACGCCGGCTCCCTACCAGAGGTATTGAGAAGCTGAACAACTGAGCAGCGTTCTGAGAGCCTTTGAAGGAGCTGTACAATGTGGGAACGGTGGTTCATGCCGAACAATAACGTGTCCTCGCTCGCGGTGCGGCCCCCGCGATGACTGTCCTCAGCACAACTGTCAACTCCACTCCTGGTGAAGGATCTTTATTATTAGTGATGAGCTAAGAAGCAGGGTGAATGCAGCTTGATTTTGCAGCTCCAGCACTTAGGGGGAAGAACAAATTGTGTAAATCCATAATCGGAACCATGGAGTAAGAATAAATGTGGAATCCCGTCAGGTGACATCTTGCTTTAGGTCCTTGTTTTGCCTTGCTGCTCCCCACACTTCTCCCGTGAAAGAAGCACCAGCTCCTCTCCCCTCCCACAGCCCTTATCCTATAATTTCTACCCTTTATATCCCCAAACCTTCCCACATTCATTGTAAACTCCAACACTCTCTCTTAAGCCGTTTCAGGCAGTTCCTCTGCGATGCTCATAAGTATGAAATCTTTCAGTGATGGTTGCAAAAGGCGAAATCAAATGACAGGTTGATTTAGTGCAGCTCTTACTAACAGCTTGCAGAAATTAGAAGTAAATAGGAGGTCAAACAGCTCACAAGCAATTTGACATTGGCAATTGCAGCTTAGTTAGGCTCCTCTGGTAATAAAGAACCACTGTGTCTTTCCTTTACCTCAGTGCTCGGCAATAGAAAGGTCATTACCAGCTAAAGATACTGCAAGAATAACACTTTAAACCTTTATTATTTTTAACAAGACACGGGTATTTTAAATAGTGTCTGTGCAATACACTGGTGGCACGCTACAATGACTGGAAATGGCTCAAAATAATAATAAAAAAACCGACTGAAATTGGAAACACAGTATGTAACCATCCATGGTTCTTAAAGCTGTGTCAGTCAGTTAAGCAAAAACGATACTTGGGCATAAGTGAGCATGAAATTCAATATAAACATCCTGAATGTGGTAGAGAAACAGATGAAATATGTATACAAAATGCTAAAGTAAAATATACAATGAGCTTTGTATAAATAAACAATAAAGAAATAAGGAGATTAAAAAAAGCTGTCTTTATGATATATAGGATTGCTGGGAATGAACCCATTCTGCAATTGTCTGACTTCAGATACTTTGGGGATGTTGATTATGCTTTTAATTCTCTTTCATCAAAAATAGAGGTAATTAGGCACAAAATAATTCCAGTAAATGTCAACTGCCTAAGACTTGAGAAAACTCAAAAGAGGCAAAGTCATACACAAATGTTTTGAAGTGAATAATAAATGAATTATGGGCTCTAAACAATTATTTTTTGAAGTATCCCTAATGTAAACTAACCAGATGTCCTGGGTGAAGAGGGTGAGAAATTGCCTTGACAGGCCACTAATTCCTTCACTGCAGATCCCTTCTGTGAAGTGGGGATTATCAAAATAAATAAATAAACAAATGAAAGCAAACACAAGAGGCACAACATGGCTTAAAAAGCCAGAGAAGGCCAGTGCAGTTATTACAAACAACTGCAGTCCTGAAAACATTTCTGAAGTTCCTATTTGAACGTCAGTACTGGTTTCAAACGGGAAAAGCACATCCCTGGCTTTTCAGACCCCCACTGCAAAGCACCCAGCTCTTCCAAGTCCCTCATTTAGAGCTCTGTGTCCCCAAAACAGTGACAGGATCACTAAGCCCAACTTGGTTCCCGAGTTCCCCGCACCTCAGTTTCCCGTCTCTCTAATGGGAATAATAACACGGACCCATTTCCCGAGCTGGAGCGTTGCAGAAGCACTTAGATGCCATGGAAACGGGCGACATTCCACCACCCACGCTCCCCCATGCCGGCTCCGTTATTCAGCAGAAATGCAGATGGACCAGCAGCTGGCCCAGAGGAAACCTCCTCCTCCTCCTGGGTGAAGGACGGCCAACATTTGGCAAACCTCTGCTCTCAACTCTGTTTTATGAGCACCAGGGTGCCAGCAGCCACTGTCTGGGTTTTGTCCCCTGGAAACGTTCCCCAGCCCATGCCATCCCACCGGGACACATCACTGAATGCCACCTGTGGGCTCTCCTCTAGATATTCTTCTCTGCTGGGACCCAAGAGTCCTGGATGCAAGAGCAAGGAAGCACAACCCCAAGGTGCAAGGGACTCCCACATTGCACAGAGATGCTAAAAGCCCCAGGCAGGATTACCAAAATGGCTGTGGAACAAAGATATTCCTCTCCTGGAAGGTAAATCCAATCCCATCCACATCCAGGCTCCTCCACTGCCCTCCCCGAGCAGAGAGAGGGGCTGACCTGTAACTCATCCCACCTTCACCAAGCTGTAAGAATTATTCATCATCGTGCCAAGCTATCAATTTCCCAAGCACATCCCCATTGGCCACACCACAGGTAATTAGAGCCCACAGCCACCAGTGATTCAGGAGGGTCAACACTGAGCCACAGCACGGGATCCAGGAGTGCCCTGGGAAATGATGGGACTGTGTGGGTCATGCTAGTTCATCTGCACATGATTGGCTTAATCAGAGATAAGACTGACAATAGAGCAGAAATTTGAGCTGCAGACCAGGTCACGCAGGCCAGCTTGGTAGGAGACAAAGAAAATCAGAAATGTCAGCAGCAGGTCTATAATAATTGCATAACAATTTCAGATAATAATTTTACAGCAGAATTTTTCCCTGGCTTTCTAGCCTGTGCAAATCCCAAATCAACACTAAACTGAGGGGTTCAAATGCTTGAAGGTTTTGACAATGCAGAAGAAAACCAGTGAGAGACACCCTCACACTGATCTCCACTAGGATGGAGGGACGGGGTCACCAGGAGCCAGAGGCAACCAGAGAAAAGCAGAAACACCTCCTGGCTAGCAAAGGACACAGCTCCACACCACTTCTGTCGTCTTTCCCCGTTCAGCAGACTTGGTCACTGCAGAGGACCAGGGCCGTGGAGAGCAATTCTGAGCCGTCTCTGCCTGCAACCTGTATTTGTTGCTCCCTTGAGTGGCTGCCTCAGACAGGCTTTGCTGTATTTTAGACCTGACATTACCCAGCAGGCAGTGAAAACTGGATACTCATTAACTTTGCCGAGATGGGAGCAGCTCCCATAAAAGCCACTGAAACCACTCCAGCATTCGGGGTGTGTGTCGTTTAGCTGTGATGTGTCCCTCTTGCTGTTTGGCTTTTCCCTTTCCCTTCAGTTTTATTTTTACGTGGTGACATTTGGAAGAGAAATCCATTGAAAGTGGCGATATTGGATACTCAATTCCTGGCTCCCTCGCTGTCACTTAGCAGAAAACATTCAGAAATTTAATATTTGATCTTCCACCTCCTCTTTGATCACGTTTTTGTGCCTCTACCACTCAAAGGACAAAGTGGCTTAATAAATTGGAGAAATGGGCTGAGGAGGCTGCTCTGAGAGGGATTCAAAGCAAAGGCACAAATCAGATCTACAAATTACTCGCTAGCCAAGATTTTGGCAGAGATGTCAAGAGATTTGTGTACTTGGTGCTATTTCAGGCCAAATTTCCCAGAGAGGGCCTCTGGCTGGTTAACAGAGAGTTAAACAAGGCTTAATAAAGGCAAATAGTTAGCAGGTAATGGATTGCTGAATATTCAGCCGATGAGGCAGCGCTCAGCTCGTGTCCGTAGCCACCAGCAGCATCATCCACTGATGGATTTATCCCAATCTACCACTAATATCTGCAATATGCTTCTAACATCTGCTAACCACTTATTAACTCTATACAGACTCCTGAAGAGCTATCAATAACCCTAACTTTAATAAGAAGGGTGACCCTGTAGCCAGCATCAGGACAGAAATGTCATTCAATCAGTTTTTCTGGCTGGGCTGTTTCCCTCTGCCAGAAATCTCTTGGGAGCATCAGGCAGGACCGAGCAGAGCGTTCAAGGTCAGAGAGTCCTCAACCAGCCTTGTCCTTGGGACTGCAGAGCCCCAGCCCCAAACTTCAAGGCAGTGCCATATATCAGGCTGCATATCCTTCCTTTGAGCTCCTCGGTGGCCACTACACAGTTGATATTCACCTTTCAACCATAAAAAAAAAATGTTCGTGATGAGATCAAGCGCAGTGACCTCATTCTGCATGCACCAGCTTCCCATGTTAGAGCAGATACTGTACTCTTTGCAGACGGGAGGTGAAAAGCGTGTGTTGAGGCGAGGAACCACAGTGAGAGCTGTGGGGAAGGACGGCACAGAAGTCACATTTCCTTTCCCTGAAGGAAGCATCCTCCTTCTCCACAGCCTGCTCCGCTGCATGGGGAGCGCTCACAGGGAGGAGGACACTGGGCAGAACCCTGCTGCCTTCTCCTCGCCCTCACAGATGGTCCCTCCCTGGTGCCGTGGGTGCCAGCACGTCCCCAAGCCCAAATGTCACGTGTCACAATGTGCTAACATTCCACAGGGCTCCCCTTGCCCACCTGCAGGACTCTCCTCACTGTACAGACGGGGAAACTGAGGCAGGCTGGGTCACAGCAGACGGGTTCCTGCTGCCTTCAGCGCTGCTTCCAGCTCATCTCCCAAGGTCAATGTGCCAGCGGCACAGGGATGGAATTCACAAGCCAAAGCCCAATTCCTCCACCAACCTGAGTCACAGGCAACCTGCAAGCCAACGGATTTGAGTTCCAGCAAAAGTTTGAGTCCCAAACTAACACAACTCTGCCCCATCCTGTCCAAAGGGGACCCTATGCCAGCTTATGGAGCAAACACCCCATTTGCACACCGCTACTCCTTCCAAAATAAACAGGTTTATGGTCACACCACCACTCCATCGGTCCAAGACTCTCATGGAAAAACCCAGCCTGCACCGTGGCCAGCACCACCACCCCGCGCTCCGCAGACCGGCTGCGGATCTGTCGCCGTTTCAAGAACCACTTTCTGCATCCCAGCCATCCAACGCAACTCTGCCAGCCTCTACCACCTGTTCTGCTTTGGCCTCCACCACTACAGCCCTCGGCCGGCAGAAAAGGCCCTGGCATGGCGCAGATCCTTGCGGGGTTTGCAGCTCCGTGGCAGCACCGGCGGGCACGGCCGGCTGGATGCTGCTGCATCCCACACCGCTGCGCCGGGTAATGGCCATTGCAGCACCAAATTAACGGTGCATCTGCTCCTCGCTGCAGACGCCGCCGAGAGCGGGCTGTAATTTCGTCTCCGATCCCCCAAATAATGTTTGTTGTCGTGCTGTAATCTTGGCAATCAATGTAACAGCTGAACAGATCGTTTCGGCTGAAATATTTGCTAAACACGCGAAGACCTTGAAACCACACCTCAGCGTGTGCGCATTGTGTGCGGAATTACACGCTGAACAAAATAAGGACTGGGCAGGGGGAGACATGGGGAGAGCTGCCAGCCAGTTAAAACACAAAAACAACGAGGGAAAAAAACCAAAACACCAACCCCCTGTGCATTTATCTGCAGCACCTTTCACCAGCAACACCTTATTTCCTGTAAACCAGGCAAAACAAAGCTTCAAGCACTCTTTGGAGCACTCCGCCATCCAAGATGGATCAACTGAGATGCGTATGCAAGGCTCTCAGAAGTGGAATTTAATGGTCACAAAAATCAATTGGCCAAACCAGCTGCACGCATATTAACCTCCTGATGTCCCTCTCGCTGAGTGCTGCCTTCGCTCAGCCAGCTATAAATAGGCTAAGCCACAAAATGTTTTTATTTAGGGAATTTAGCAAGAGCTGCTTTTTGATTTCTGTGTTTAACCTGCTTGAAATGCCAGCCTGGGAAATGAAAGCAGCAGATTAGTGAAGACAAAGCCGCAGGTGACCAGGTTACACTCATGGCCACACTATCAACCACCTGCACGTCCTTCTGCAACTCATGGTACTGTGATATTTCCCTTTTTCCTCTTCAATACCTGTGTTTATTTTGAAATCAGCTTTCTGAAAGAAAGAATCTTACTTGGATACAACAGCTGGCCTGCAGGACCCCCTTGGGCTGGGGTCGCCAGGCATTAACTTAACATTTACCTGAAATAACACAAGGTGACAAGAGAGAAAAGTTGCTCCTTTTTTGGGCAAACTCTTGTGCTTCCAAGGTTTTGATTTCTTCTAGTGCTGAAAAGCATTTGTATAAATTAGTGCAGACATCTGAGATACATCAAATTTGACAGGCCTGGGGCAAGTTCAAACTTCTGATCACAACATCCATCACAGGCACTGAGCTATTTATCAGCAATTGATCAAAACAAAGAGGGAGAACAAAACCTTTCACTTCACTAATGGATACCTGAGGACTGACAAGAGCAGGTCCACCATCTTCCCCTCAAGACTGCAGATTGCTCAGCTGACCCCCAAGACTTCACTCCATTAAAGCACCTCACCAAATGTGGATCTTCAGGAGACCCAACACCACAGAAGGACAAAAAAAGCCATCTCATGGACCTGGTCAAGCTCTACCTTTGACCCTGTAATTCAACCATGCAAAACCCCTGATGACCTCAGTATGAGAAGTAGCTGGAAGAGGTTGGAAGACCAGAGAGGTTACTGATGGAAACTGGGTCTGGGATTCTGGATAGGACGAGTCACTCTCTGCTCTGCCACGGCCTCCCAGGGAGGCCTGACACATCACCCAGGGTCCCTGGTCTCATCTCCAGTGGGGCTGGGATCTCCTTTAAGGGAAAGAAATCACATTTGCAAGTCTGAGGTGCCAAGATATGACAGCAAAATGGGCAAAATCCTTTCAGTGAGACCCAAGCAGCCTTTTAATCCTCCAAGCAGCAGATCACAGCTGCTGAATCACAGCACTCTTGACTGGGATTCAAAAGAGAGAATTTGGGGTCACCGGGCACCTCCACGGTGATGTGTCAGGCTCAATTCCTTGGCTGTGACATCCCGTCCATTTCTAAGCATCTCATTCAGTGGGGTTTCAACCATCTGCACTGCACAGGGACTCGTCTCCAGCCTGGGCTGCAAATTTGGCTTGGATAAAACCGGCAGGAGCCAAGGAGTGAAGCCAAGGGGACAATGGCCTGGAGCCAGGAGAGCCACACCAGCACCAGCAGCACCTCCACGGTGCCGTTATCCCAGGGACGGGGAGCTTCCCTCCCCAGAGGAGACCAGGGAAACACTTTGCACGTCTTTATCACCCACAGCCTCTAATCTGGCAGCAGGAGCCAACCTGGCTTGCCCGGGTCCCTCATGGAGACACGAGCCTGCCAACCTGCTGAGAAGCAGACGGCTGCCAGCACTCCCAGCCTTGGCAGCTCTCCCAAGGTGGAGAAGCAATGGGCTTTCCCTGGAGACACCAGGCAGACAAAGGAAGCTCCGTGCTTCCTACAAGGCGTGCGTGGACCTTGCCAGGGGACGCGTGTCCCCAGCAATTCCCCGTTGGGGCACACGACTCCAAGGGAGCTGGGACACAACCTCGTCGCAGCGAGGCTCATGGAACCCGTGTGTGCCAATCATGGCAAGAAAAAACATTGTTTTCTTTAAAAAAAAAAAAAAATTAGCCATTTTCCACACATTTGCTAATTACTCATCAGCTTTTCTAATGAAGGTGCTGTGCCGGGCACCGGGAGACAGAAGGATTTTCTGCTAAAATCAAACGGGGAGTAAGTGCGTCGTTTACCGAGGGATAGGCAGCTTCAAAGCTTTCCCTTCCACTTAGATTTTAAGCACTTCTACAAAAGAACATTGATTTTGGGTTAAATTGACTGATTTTATTCATAGCTGGTTCGTATGGTGTATTCAAAAGACAAATTGTATGAGACTGCAAGCTATGGATCAGCTCTGATAATTCAGAGTCCTCTTTCCTCTTCTTTTTTTTTTTT
>VWPU01002932.1:127285-160943 GCA_013398955.1 Callaeas wilsoni
TTTTTTTTTTTTTTTTTTTTTTTGTTCTAAATATTTTCCATGCTTATAATTTGCTATTATTTGGCCCCTGCCTGGACAGAAAAGGCATTTTCACAGTATGGGAGCCTCTCTTTGAAGGGAGGGTATTATATTTTAATGCCAATTACAACAGAAGTAAGAATCAGACATCCCTGCAACCCTTTAGAGCTCCTGCATAGCAAATGGCCTATTTGGGGAGGGGATGTGTGTTTTGTTCAGAGACATTATATTTATGCAGAGAGTTTATTGACTCCAATTTAGTTGAAATATATAATAAACATGTGTATCAAGCACTAAACACTTGTGACAAAGATCAGCACTAATCCCTCAGGTGCACTGCTGTAGCTGTTAAGAGAAGTGCTATATGAATGCTCCTTAAAAATATCACACGCCAGGAATATTTAAGGCTATTGCACATTAGGCATAAGGCAGCAAGTCTGGGACATGCTGCCAGCTGCCTTTGGACACACAGGAGGAAGCATCAGCTCCTGCCACCCCAGCACAGGTCACCGTAAATGTCCCAAAACATCCTCCCAGGCTGACTTCAGCACATCCCTCCTCACATGCGGCGGGCCAGCTGCAAACAGCTGGATGCAAACCAAAGCAACCTTATCCCAGCAAGTCAGGGTGTGGGGCTGGGCAGCTCAACCACTGTGAGTCCATTTCCCCATGGAAGGGGTGATGTTAAAAGCCACTGGTGAGAGGAATTCAAGGGGGAATTGTTTGCAAATTGCATATGAGGAATTAAGACATCAGCTGTTAGATTAAAACCTGCATCATCACTCTTGGAATCACTGGAAAAGCCCTCCAAGACCATCGAGTCCAAGCTGTGCCCAATCCCCACCTTGTCCCCAGCCCAGAGCACTAAGTGCCACCTCCAGCCCTTCCTTGGACACCTCCAGGGTTGGGGACTCCAAAGCTCCCTGGGCAGCCCCTGCCAATGTCGGATCCCCTCTCCATGGGGAAATTCCTCCTGATGTCCAGCCTGAGCCTCCCCTGGCACAGTTTAAGGCCATCTACTCTTGTCCTGTCCCTGTTCCCTGGGAGCAGAGCCAGACCCCCACCTCCCCCATCTGCCCCTCCGGCCAGGGAGTTGTGCAGAGCCCGAAAGTCCCCCTGGAGCCTCCTTTTCTCCAGGCTGAGCCCTCCCAGTTCCCTGATCTGCTCCTCATAGGATCTCCGGACCGTTCCCTATTAACTTTGGTTCCATTCAACATTCCCTGTGTTGCAGTGGCAACACAAACCTCCAATGGCAAAATCCTTACGTCCACGCATCCTTAAAGGCTGCAAGACTCATTTCCTTAACTAGGAGGAAGAGAAACCTAAACTATCAAAAAACTTCCTCTAGAAAACAAAAGTTTGGTGACCCCAAACAATTCTTGGATTGAACCCACTGGATCGTTTCAGAAAGGGGAAGAATTGAACAACTTCAAAAGATGCTGAGACACAAAAACATGCAGAGCATTCAGTTCAAAGGCCCATCACAGAGTTCCCTTCTGTTTTATTCAAACCCTTTGGGAATATATTTAAATAAATGAAATCTAAACAAAACAGTGGTGTTTGCAGGGACTGGGGCTGAGCTTTCCACCCCTCCTTCTTTTTTTTTTAAAAGGAATTTTGCCATCCAGCAAATGAGCAGAAAAATGTGTTATTCACTGAGCTCTACCTAATGTGCTGAATAAAAAATAATAAATGAATAAAAGGAGTACGAGTGCATCAATCTGAACAGATAATGAGAGCCTGGTGGTGCTGAACTTGAGGGATGCAGGACAAACCACCACTGAGGTGTGTGTAGGGACCAGGACTCGGTGTTGTGCCATATAAATGCTCCCCAACAGATGCTGAGGAAATAGGGATGGCTCCTGCAGCTGTAGACAACCCAGAGGAACATTTCCAATGAGCCTGTCCATGTAACACCCTGAACGTGGAGGAAAAGAGGGGGAAGAGGGCACAGACTGCAGAGCGCGAGGTCAGGAGTGCTGCTCCTTTAGCTGGATTTTCTACTGATCTGGAATTACTGAAATAAATACCTCAAAAAATCCCAAACATCCCAAATCTCTCTGCATTCCAAGTACTATTAGACTCTCAGCAGTCAACCACTACAGCCACCTACCACGCACAAGAGCTGCAACCCTTCAACAGGAGATGGGATTTGGACCAACCCAGGAGCATCCCTTTCTTTTTTCCCTATCAAGTCCAACTCCCAAGTCCAGCATCCTCCCTGCCCCAACAGCCAAAATCCCACCACTTTTTGCCACATCCTGGCACCTGCTCTCTCAGTTTGCAGCCTGGGATGCCAGGCATGTCTGGAAAGCTCCTCTGTTATCATTTCAGGGCATCCGGTGCTGCTAATTGACACACCGTAATACTCTCATTTACTCAGCAGCAAGCTGGAGCGTTGATAATTGATGGATTGGTTTGCCTTTGATGATCTGCAAAATTAAAAGCCCCAACTCTGCAAGATGCTGAGGATCTCACGTGAGAGCCTGCAAACTCCTGAGTCCCCACTGCAGCCGAGCAGAAAGGAAAGGCACTCAGGACCGGGCAGGGCTGGACCTTAATTCAACAGCCCCCGTGACTTTGTGGAGCTGTATCTATTAATATGGATTTAATTGTGGGTTTATATCTTATTATTGTCAAGTGAAATGAAATGAAATTAGGAGGAAGGAGATGCTGGTCCTCCAGGGAGGATCTGCATTTCCAGTCCCAGAGAACTTTAACTTCTGGAAGAAGGCAAGTAGACAGTAAATGTCAACAAGACATCTCTTTTCTGCTGTTTTTTCATTAAAAAATACTTCCAGCAAAAACCCACAAAGCCAAGGGGACTGCAGGCATGCTCTCCTGCCCAGTTTCATGATGCTTTTCTGAGAGGAGCTGCTTTATTCCAGCCCAACTTTCCTAGGATACATCTTGGAGAACATCAAGTGCAGCGCACAGCAAGCTGTGCCACAAACCAGTTGCTGGGTATTTTTCTCCCGGCACGTTCAGCAAACTGCGTGGCTGGTTATGTGGTTATGGGAGAAGGGGGGAATGTCTGGCCACGCTGACATTAATCAAAACAGGATTTCTCAGAGGAGTTTTACAGATTTCTGACCCAGCATCACACAGCACATTCACGAGGTCAAGGAGACGTATGCTTGAAGGATGGCAGGCGCCTGGCTCCTCTCAGACTCAAAGTCACTCAATCCATACTTCCCTTCAATGTATTATTGCTTCCTCAGAACAACTCCCCCCTTTGCAAATGATGATTAACACCCTAATCTCGGCATAATTACTCCTGCCTCTCAAACCACACCAAAAGAAAGAAAGAGAAAGGGGAGGAGCACCGAGGAGTCGACGTCCCACTGTCACGCCACCGCTTCAGAGCCAGCTGTCCACGAGACCAGTCACGAGAGCAGCACTGTCCACCTGCTTGGGAACAATGTCACAGGAGCTGAGGAGGACACTGGCCATCTGCATATATTCCCCTCATTACTGTCTCTCCAGCTCAAGTCACCGTGGCTTATCAGGTTTTAAGACACAGCAAGGTCATTGTGACCAAAGTTCTCCTGTTCACTTCCCAGAATTTGTTCTAGTTATTCCTACCTGGATACTCAGATTATTGCCATTAAATTATGATAATTTAAGCATCCTGCGTTCTGGGCAAAGCAGACAGAGATACCCAGTCAGGATTCCTGCCAGAATCACGGGCTGGCTGCACCTCCTGAGTATCTCTTAATTATCTCTTTCTCTTTCTGGTGGGGAAAGGTCTGAGCTCAGGTGAGTGCTCCCTGCTCTCTTCTATTTGATTCAATTCTCCGGCTCATGAAATATGCTCCCGCTTCCTTCGAAGGACAAATGAAATGAAACAGCCTCTTGGAAGGAGACAAACGACAGAGGATACGGGTGAAGACATAATTCAAGAGACTTTGGGAAAGTCAGATGGTGATTTTGAAAGGTACTCAAGGAATTAATCCAGGAATGAAAGAAACAGAGAAGGAAGTCAATTAATTCACTGCAGCACTGTGTGGACCTCTGACTGGAGGTCAGCTACAAGGAGTGCCCAGGGAGGCTGAAAGGCACTATAGACACTGTATTTTAAAAAAAGGGCTGAAAGGTGATTTTTCATGCGCAGAGAGAGGATGTGGAGTTGGAAGAGCACTAAGGAGGTGGGCAAGAGCAAGAGCCACCATGATTCACCTCTTCTCCTCCCTTTGGTGAGCATGACCTTGGCTCTGAAGGACCACAAAGGACTGTGATGTGTCTTCAAGAACACACAAAGCAGGAAAAAGGGATCTCTGGGAGGCAGGAAAGGACAGCTGGTCACTGAGCAGCACAGGTGATGCAGGGCTGACAGAGGAAGTCAAAAGGAATTTGGCAGAGAGGTGAGCAGACAGATGGAGCGTCTCCAGGGCAGCCAGGAGCAGTGATCACCCATGGAAAAGTCCTCCACAAGTATTAAGACCATCACTGGGGGAAGGAAAAAGCAACACCTGGGATCAACACTGGCCAGCTTTTGCCCTTTGAGACCTCTGGAGATACTGGACTCTCCCTGGAGCCAGAAGTGGGTCATCTCTGACAGCACAGAGCAGCAGCCAAACACAGAAACCCCAAATGGTTTGGGTTGGGAGGGACCCTAAAGATCATCTTGTTCCAATCCCCCTGCCATGGGCAGGGACACCTTCCACTAGAAGGAACAATTCCAGGGATGGGGCAGCCACAGCTTCTCTGGGCACATTTTAGTGGATACCACTTTAACCACCCTCTGTTTGTTCTTTGAGGTTCTCCAGAGCCCCAGCAGGGACCCGAGGACGTCTCTCTAAAGCACCGATGAAGCCGGAGGTAATTAAATACAAGGGGCCTCCCATTGTCAGCGTTGTGCCTCTGTTTTGGCAGCCAGCTCCAGCAGAGCAGAAGAGGGAAGATTTGATTTTAATCACACAGATTTCAGGTTTTATTTTGCTCATTAAAATTTCTGATAAGGATTTAGTCTGACATTATGCAGTATTTTGGAAGAGGATGTGTGGCAGTGGGGGGGATTGAAGCAAACCACGTTTCCTTGTGATGAGAAGATCTTTCTGCCTCCCCATGACAGACACGAGGATATGAGCAGGTGTTATTTCAAAGGAAAGGGATTTGGGGGGAAGAGGGGAGAGGGAGGGACTCATCCACACCAAATCAAGGATCTAAGCCTTGGATTATGGAGAAAAAAGGTCCAAAATCTGAGATTACAGAGCCCATTTCAGAGCCGCCTCCCGGAAGCCACAGATCAGTTACTCTCCTAATGCCTTTTCAAGCCCCATCAGAGGGAAGGGAACACTTTACCAGAACAGAACCAGAGATTTCCAGAGTGTCTCAGCCTCCCCACATCCCTCCAGAAATTGCTCCAGAACAGGGTGCCACTCCCCACTCAGCTTTGTCCTGGCAAGGGTGAAAATGATGGAGAACAGGAGATGGAATCGTCACCATTTCGCTGCTTTTGGGAGCACCATCAAACACTGGTGGAGAGGAAGGGTGACAGCTTGGACAGGGGATGGAGCAATTCTCGTGTTTGCTTGTTGATTAGGATCCAGCAATTGCCAGCAATCTGCCTCTCATTTCTTCAGCAGCTTTACACAAATACTACTTTAAGACCTAAGTGTTATTCATCAAGAACAAGAAGTCTGCATGAAGCCAAAGTCACCTGAGCAAGAAATAAATGAGTGAATGTGAGCTTCACCCGGGCCTGCTATTGCCAAGCATTTGGATTTGTCCCCACAAAAGCATTTGGAAACAAGATGGATTTCTTTGTCCCTAGAGGATGTGTTGTTCTTTTAATAAGCCTTAAACCAAGCAAGTTCTGCAGCGTGAGTCGTGCAGAAGATGAGATGAGCTTTTAACTGCAGTTCCCTGGGTGCTCTCAGCCCGTGTACCCACCAGCTACAAGCCAGGCAGGAGATCTGGGGAACGAGCAGAAATCTGAGAAACAGATGGAAGAAGAATCTATGAAATACCCAGTAATTCCCACCAAACCGAGGGCAGCCAGAATGACAACAGCAAAAAACACTCAGCCAAATATTTACAGCATATCTGAAGGGCTTGTGCCACCACAGAGGTTCCTGGTGCATTCAAACCAGCACCCAGAGCAAGAAAATTCCTCTGCAGAAGGGATTTCACTGGGTCAGCACTGCCAACCACCCCATTGAGGCAGCAGCTGGCACCAGTCCCCTCTTGAACATCTCCTCAACAGTGACCGGGCCTCAGTTGTGTGCAAGGTGCTGCAATTAGGAGAAAAGAAAACAATGCAAAGGACACCATTCATGTATTTTTAACTTCTTCTCATGGAAATCAGTAGCTGGGAATGAGCAGGGATTCACATCCTAAGTGCAGTGAAGTCCCGAGGGCCCAGAAATCCATTCTGGGGGCCAGGAAGGGATTTTATTTAATGTGCCAGCTACAATACACGACTGCCCGGGGTTGGATCTGTCCTTCCCACCATGGTGCTGGCAGCGAGTCCCCAAATCCTCCCCCAGCAGAGAAAGAACACCTCAAGCAGCAGCAAAGGCTCATGTTCATCATCCTTTGTGGCCCCATCCATCAGGTGGCCCCTAGGGTGCTTCAAGCCCCTCTGGTAGCCATTAAAGGAGTTCATTCTGGGTTAAAAATCAATTAAAAGGCTTGGGCTGAGCCCTGCCCTGCCCCTGCAGGCCTGGCACACTGTGGGGGGTGAAACGGGAAAAAGCCATCTGCATCCACGGAGTGCTGAGCAGGACCCCTGAGCCACCTCCCTCAGCAGCCACGCCACCTCTCCTCAGGTGTTGCAACTCATTTATTAGATCTCTCCTCTCTTTTCTCCTCCACCTTTCACTGTCTTTATTATCTTTTTCTTTTTTTTCCAACCAAAGGGAAAAGGAAGAAAAGGAAATCTCTCCACCACAATAGCGTGTCAGGCTCCTATCATTTTCAAACCCTCCTCTCCCCTCCCTTTCAACTCTCCTTACTTAGCAGAGAATTTTTCTTCATTAAAATTAAGCCTCATTTCAGGCTCATCTTCTTTTCTCCCTCTCCTTTTCTCCAAATTGAATGAAACGTGATCTCCATCAACCTGGCCTCCCCTCCCTCTCCTCTCACATTCAGAACCAAACCTTCCTCACCATAAGAAAAAAAAAATTACCCAACCATCCATCCATCCATCCTCCTCATCCTCTCCTCTTGCTGCTCCAGGAAATCAACCCCACTGAAGGCGACTATTTTTGCCAGGAGCTGCACGATTCCCTCCTTCCCTCTCCCCCCACACATCCCACTTTCAGCTCATTCTCTTTAATTGGGAAGTATTTTCTCCCACATAATGGAATGAGACCTTCTCCTCTAATTTTCTCGCCACTCTTTTTTACCTGCCTTAATAATCCTGCGGCTCTCCTGGAAAGCAGCAGGAAGGGACTGGGGGGGACCCTCCCATTAATCCACACCCTGCAAGAGACGCTGAGCGGCTCAGCCCACGCGAGCCTTGGCATCCTCTGGCAGGAAAAGCAGCCAGATGGCTTTAGCGGAACTTTCCCGTCCCCTCCAGGCTTCCAATAACCTGTGGCACCACTGGATGGTCAACAACTGCTTCAAAGCCACCCTGGAGATGACAGCAGGCACAGTCTGCACATCCAGCTTGACCGGAGACCCGCCACGGCTCCATGGCCAGGGGTCAGCAGGGATAACCCCATCCCATTTCCCAGTTTCTCCCACCTTTGCTGACCTTCCTTCCCTCTTCCCAATGCTGCTTTCTCCTCCTCATTCCAGCTTTTTCTCCACCAAAAAAAAAAGTATTTAACATTCTCTGATGCTCAAGGCCAGCCAGCTCGTTAGCTCTGCTACACCTGGATCAGGATCTGGAGACAAATTGCTGCTTCATTATAGGAGCTGAGGCTCTAATCCACTTTTTTTTCAGGCTGTTTAACTTGTAAGGACAACAGATGGATACAGGGCTGTATAATGCAGACTCCTTAAGATCCATCACACGGTCTTGGAAGTGCAAAAACACAAGGCTGAGGAATGTGAAACCAGAGCAGATCTTAGAGCGGTCACCTCAAATTAGGCACAAAGAGAAAACGTGCCAAGACTGGAACTGGACTCAAACTGCCAACTTGTATTGCTGAAGATTAAAGGAAAGCCAAACTTTTTCCCTCCACATCCCACAAAGTCATTTAAGATTTTTCACTTTTGTCTCTCCAGTAAAAAAGAACAAGGAAAAAGTTCAGTAAGAAATTAGCTAGAAATGAACATACTCCTACTTTAGTTTTGAAGGGATGATGTTCAAGAGCCACAGCCTGAAAACCTCCGGTTTTGCTTTGGGATTTCTCACAAAGGTAATGGGAAAATTTGACCTACCAAAAGACCTCCTGCAAATGTTCTAAATGAGAAAACATCCAGCACCATCTTCCTTTCAGCAGCTCAGACAAGAGCTGAGCTCACCTGCAGAGCTCTCAGGCAGTGCAGGAGGCTCTCGGCTCCCTGTCTCCCGCCCAGATGTGCAGCACATCTGCTGACCCTGCCAAACCAGCTGTTTGCCTTCTCCTGTGCAGAGCTCCAGAGACCTGGAGGTGCTGTCCCGGTGCTTGGATCCACCAGAAGTGCACACAGACTCCTACACGTGGGTAGGGCACCTATAGCAAGCTGTGCCCTGTGCTCACCCTCCCCAAAATCCGGTTCTCCCCGCCTCTGCTCAGGCAGAACACGGCAGTGAACAGCAGCACGCGCTGGGAACACCCTCTCCTTACCGGACTGGGGAGAGGTGCCACGGGGAATTTCTGAATCATCGGCCGTGGAGAGGCGTTTTCACTCTTCCGTCCTTTAACTGCTCCTGGCTCCCTGCAGCAGCAGGTGCCTGCGAGCACCCATTTCCCCGTGGAATGTCTTGTTTAGGGCACGAGGCTGAAAACGCTGGCATTTCTCAGGTCGGTGAACACTTTGATCACCTCGGAGGTGTTAGGAAAATTAATCCACCAGCACCAGAGGTTTATGTCCAAACAGGAGACAGAGGAGTCCCGTTACTTTATTCCAATAAAGGGAGAGGCCATGGGGCATTCCCCTGGGGTCTCTCAAATTTTTGGAGGACGCAGCCTCCTTTTTATCCTAATTTCCGAACTGTATTTTCCCTCTCTCTTTCACCATTGGCTGAGGTACTCGAGAGGTACAGACTTCCTGGAACGCCTAATTTTTAAGATTCCCTTTTAATGTATACCCCCCCCTTTGCCCTTTTTTAATTCCTATGGAATTTATGGTTCTCCTCGTTGTTTTTTTGCAGACCTCCAGTTTACTGATAAAGACAAATCTCTCTTTCCATTCATCAATCAGCGGAATCCTTTATCTCTTAGTGCTGGTTTTTACCTACTAGCCGGCCTACAGTTTATTTGTAAAGACAAGTCGCTCATTCCTTTCAGAGGGGATACTGAGCTGGGGAGCCTGGCATTTACCCTGGCACCGCCTGATCCTGCCAAAGGAACCTCTGCTCCAGCCGAGCCCGGGGGCTGCCAAAGCAAACCAGTGCCTGGCCTCGGGGCAATTCCCTCCTCTCCCTGGAACACATCCCAGGGACATTTGCATCCTCGGGGTACCGGAAGACTCAGAAATCACGGAGCTCATGCAGGGATGGGCAAACATCCTTCCCAAAGCCAGCAAAGCCCCCAGGAACACTCCACCTTAGCAGGGAAACCTTGGACGCCTGCCACAACACGCTTGCCACTGGTTTAGGGATTTGCTGGGACAATGGCAGGACAGCAGCTCCTACCCAGGGGCAGGAGGATGAATAGGCACAAGAATCCCTATTGAACACACACAATAGCCCAGCCTGGCTGCCCTCCTAGGTTCACCCGGCATTTGTTCACGTTTCCCGCTCCTTGGACCCTCTCCTGGTCCCTCCCAGAGCTTGGAGGCAATAACTTGCCTTCTTATCTGACCCAGAAGGACAGCCAGCTGTCAGCACACAAACACGGCCTTTGTTTATCCTGAAATGAAAGCTCAGTTAATTAAAACCAGAAATCACTTTCTCTTATCTGCAGCCTCTGGCCCCTGTGGCGGGCAGGAGGCTCCAGGGCCACGCTCACGCCCCGGGCTGCTGACAACAGCCCCCACTCTGTGTCCCAAACACCCTGCCAGCACCTGTTGCATCCTCCCTTGGGATTCATTCATGGGAAATGGGAATTTGTAAGGCAGCAAGAGCTTCTCCACATTCCCAGACAGGTTAGTGCCACTCAGTACGACCCCATTCCCCAGCCGTGGAGCTGCAGAGCCCATGGCTGATGTGCAATGAGCTTAATGGCCTCAGGGCTCTGGGTTTGGAATCCTGGGGTGATCAAGCTGACCCTAGGACATTCTGCTGTCCTAACTGTTCCCTCACAGCCCAGCAGAGCATTTTTTCAGCCCCACGCAGAGATTTCACCCTCCTCCTCCCAGCAGCCTGCCCCACACAGTCACCAGAGGGGTCACTCTGGCCGGAGCTCCCAGGCAGGGAGTGCTGCCCACGCCGAGCCCCGCGCCCAGCACGGCTCTGGGTGTGCCGGGAGCCCTCGCCAGCAGCAATCACGGTTATGCAAGGCAGGAGCTTGACAGAGTGCCAGTTCTGCATGCTGAAAATTGAAAGCGATCGACTTCCACCTTGCGCGTAAGGCAGAGAAAATCACATTCAACTCATTGAGAGGCTTCAACAGCAGAAAGATTGATCAACTTGATGAGAAGTGACTCTCTCTCTGTGCCGTCCTCCTTCCCCCCACCCTCCTCTCCTGTTGATCCCAGTTTCAGCACAAACAAGGGAGCCAAGAGCCCGAAAAGGAGCCCATGTGCTGCTGGCTGAGTCAGATGTAGGGAGAAATTCTTCCCTGTAGGGTGGTGAGGCACAGGGTGCCCAGAGAAGCTGTGGCTGCCCCTGGATCCCTGGCAGTGCCCAAGGCCAGGCTGGACGGGGCTTGGAGCACTCTGGAATAGTGGAAGGTGTCCCTGCCCATGGCAGGGAGTGGCGCTGGATGAGCTTTAAGGTCCCTTCCAACCCAAACCATCCCACGATTCCATCCCAGGGCCAATTCTCTCCAAACAGGCCAAAGCTGCACCAAAGTGCAGAGGACATTTGGTGATGCCTCTGGGTACCTCAGAGGACATTTGGTGATGCCCCTGGGTACCTCAGAGGACGCAGCAATGGGCTGCACCTCGCTCTGGGGACACAAGGAGGGTGCCCAGGACGAGGGACCCCATCTTCCTCGGCTGCCTGCCCACCCACGGGCTGCTCCCTCCCTCCCCTCTCGCCTGGCACTCCTCACTTCGCCATTTACACGTGTCACACCAAAAATCTTTCTCATTAAGCGGAAATTGAATTTCGTTAATTAAAGCAAAAGAAATCAATTAACCTTATCAGCAAACAGGAGCCATTGGAAAGGGAATAAGGAGAAGGCATCCCTCCCTCTCACCCCGAGCCTCCCCTGGATGCTCAGAGCTGTGCACGGGCAGCTCACCGTGGGCTGCAAACAAGCGAGACGGGACTGCGGGGAAGGTGGGGAACTGCTGACGAGAGGAAAGGGATTTCAAAGCAATTAACACCCCCAAGATTTACCATCAGGTTGACAAGCTCTCAGAGTAGCCATCACTCAAACCTAAGGATTCAATTAATTTTTTTTCCCTCTTCCCCCAACTCCCCTGGTAGCTTTGCACGTAGTAGCAGAATGACTCCAGCGTGGAAGGAAGATTTAAAAACCAAACAGAGCAGAGTGATTTTCAAGGAGATAAAAGCATAGTTTCCCCGTGTCCCCCAACAGCCAACATTTGTTTTTCCTTCCTTTGCTGTTCGCCTCATTGGCACAGCTCAAACGCAGCCATTTTGTCACTACCCTGGATATTTGTACGTGCTCGTTTGCTTTTGCATCTTGCAGAACCTTAAAACCAGATTTGAGTCTTGTAGGGAAAGGCTGGCCAGTCTGGGATGTTTAATCCACGCTAATGGTCCCAGAAAGGACCTGGCAGTGGCTCTGCCACAAGACCTGTCCCCAGCAGAGGTGATGGTGGTGATGTGACAGGAGACACCCAGGTTCCAGCACACTTTTAACCTGATTAAGACCATTAGTCAATAATTGCGTGATTTTTTCACAGCCAGGTGGGACGGGCTTCACTTACAGCCCCCGCCCTGTGAACAGAGTCTGTGTGACCTCCTGCTTTTCAACACCACCCTCTGCAGAGGCAGGGAGTGAGGGAGGCTTATCCCTGCTTCCCGTGGGCAAGGATGCTCCAGAGGAGAGCTGACATTCAGACTGCTGGTGGAAATCTGCAGTCTGAGCATGAGCCTCTCCTCCAACCCAGGCAGATGAGCTCAGCTCTATGCTGCTTCAGGTTGTCTCTTGGGGTGGATGTTTGCACCCAAATCTGCTCTGGCCAATCTTCCCTACCTCTAAAAGCCTCAGCTGAAGGAGTCTTTTAATATCTCGGTCTCTCTATGCAATAAAAGCATAACAATAATAATAGCTTCTGCTGAGCACCCTTAATCTGTAGAGATCCAGGCACTTTAGAGAGGAGCAAAGCTATTATACTGAGGGGACAGCAGAGAAAAGAACAGGGACACGGGAAAATGTAAGGATTTGCACACGGAAATCAGCAACCCAGGCAGCACAGACCCCCAGTCTCTCACACCTCCCTCCAAAGCCTGGAAAACAGAGGCACAGCCCCCAAAGACCGGGCAGGCTGAAGGAATGAGCAGGTCGGCAGTGCCCGCTGAGGGTGAGTGCCGAGAGCAGGGAGAGGGAAGGGGTTTCCCTAAGCAGCTGGAATGCTCCCTGCTTTCCTCTGTGCCCTGAGAACGGTGCTCTCGGGGTGATGGACTCTCCCTTTCCCAAGAGAAAGGGGGGTGACCTCCCCCAGTTTCCCCACCCCTAGAAGGGCACGGAGCTGTCCCTCTCCCCCACCTCCCACAGCCTCTGATCCTCCCTGAGCCCAACCCCCGAGCATCATCCCTCACCCACCCCCAAACCACCACCCAGGGAGGTTCCCCAACTCGGTAAAGCCTTTGTGACCCCCCAAACCGCCAGTCAGCTGCAGAGACCCTCAGATACCCCAGGAGAGGGTTAGAGAGCCCCATCGTGGCATCAAGGAGCCAAAAACCCCCACTCTCTCCCAAAACTTTACTGCACTCTTTGCACCCCCTGCTCTGTCCCTGCCCTGAAACACCCCCAGCCAGCTCTCAAACCACCCCCTCCCGCCTGCAAATTACAGAAAAACTCTCCCGGAACAGCCTAATGAATGAGGTGGGTTCATGCAAAGCCCAAGCCCAAGGATGAAATGAGATGGAGATCTCCCTGGCTGATTCAGGGATTTTTTAACACAGATCAGGATGCTCAGTTCTACCAGGTGGGATGCTCCTCCTGGGAGCAGGACTGGCAGACCAGGAAAGCCCAGGAGCTAGCAGAGATGCTTTCCTGCAGGAATCTCATCAGTATGAGGAAACCTTGGGTGCAGGGCCAAACCAGCACGTGTTTTCAGGACCCCAGACAAAAATAGGGAAGAAAAAGATGCAAATATCCAAGGAAAGTGCCCGGCAGTCTTTTGTGTGAGCACATTAGAATACAATAGAAATGTGACTAAAAAAGACTCAACAGAATAAATACTGCACTTATAATAGGCCTCAGGGAGAGAAAGAGATTTAATGGCAACATATTAAATGTAAATCAACACAAAAGGTAACCGGGAAGGGAAGAGATATACCAGCTTAGGGATTATAGCACAAAGCTGTAATATTTACTCACGAGATTAAGGCACTTATAGGAAATGAAATATTGTCCTTTGGAAATAATTCAATCCTTTGCCTTTATCCAGGAGGATTGGACATATCAAGCTGTTTGAGAGATGCAGACATAAATTCACACCTAATACTAGTGGAGAGATGGGAACCTGTATCTGTCTCAGTCAGTGCTCTACAAGGGCTCCGAGTTTTCCAGGGGAAACTCATCTTGGCTCAGCAGCCTGTGCCTGCACATCCCTACCGACACCCAGAGCTGCTGTGAGCAGGGATTTTGGATGGCTTGGACAAAGCGGAAATGACTGCTGACCATTTTAGGGGGGACCTTTCCTCCCCACAACTCCCACCCATCCAACGCATCCCGGGAGCTGTTGACCCGCCGGTCCCCAGCTGGATATGGCAGGATGATGAGGGCAAGACTGTTCCCATGTCCTCTTGGGCAAGGTGATCCCCGTCACCTCGATCCCCAGTGCCTCAGTTTCTGCATTTGCACTTTGGGGCTGTTTCCCTGCTGTGTTAGAAGCTTCAGCCAAAGCACGCTCGAGGAATGCGATGTATCGTCACCACACATACGTTATCTCCCAGTTTACTGTAATTTTTCTCAGGCAAAAATAAAATTCTAACAACTCGAACTGATTTCCAGGTGCCAGGCAATAAAGAAGACAATCTTCTGATTTTGCAGCCGCAGAGCTTCCCCTAAACCAGGTAGCTCAGCTGCTTGTATGGCCCCAATCAGCAAAGCATCTTTAGCACCTCGCAATCTCTAATAGACTCGTCCTCTGCAAGCCCCCGGTGAGGCTTCGAAGCGCTATTATCTCCTTTAAACAGGCAGGGAACAACGGCTGGGAATCGTCCGCCCACGGCGTTGTCTCGCTGCATTGGAGACATGCCCAAAACCCTTAAATTAAGCGGGGCACTGCCAGGCAGCCAGGCCGGGCTTAACCGCTGCTCACTGCAGAGAACTTTGTGCTGCCAAACCTAAGGCATCCTGGTGGCTGAAATGGGCAGTTCAAGGTTAAATATAAAATCAGAAACACAAGCAGAACCCCCAACAACAACGGGGAAAAAACCAACCAACCAAATAAGCAAACAAAAGCAGAAAATGGTGGAGAAAAATAAATAAAGGAGTAAAAAAAAAAATGCTTAAAGTAAAAAAAAGAAGTCTTCATCCTTTTAGCCAGACAGGGAGGCAGGAAAGCCAGACCTCCCTGTGGAGCTGTCTCCGAGATGTGCTCAGCACAGCACAGCTTCTGTCCCTTTCCCTACACTATTTTTTTAATAACCAGCTCCTGGTGGAGAAAACAATATTGACACTGAAGTGCTGCGGCAGGCTCGGGGGAGGGAGCCCAGCCGGGCTAACGGGACCATTAGCACTAAAATCAGCCTCCGCTTAAACGCTCCCGGGTTAATTCCGGCTGACGATCAACAGCCTCTTCAGCTGCCACGCCTCGGGTGTCCCCAGGAGTGCTCCTAACCCAGAGCATCCCACGGCCCTGAAGTGGTTAATGCCACTTGGAGTGCTCGGGAAGGCTGATAGACACAGTCCCACTCTGCTCTTTATTTAATAATAATTACCCGGATAGTAAATGCGACCCTGCTGTTTTGCTCACTTAAATTTTTTTGTTTCCCCAGCTATGGCAGTGTCACTTCTCCCGAGGCGGCCTCCCCCACTTGGCAGAGTTAAATTGCATTCTGATTCTATTAAATGGTACTAAATGTCTTCAAAATCAAAGAGCAAATATAATTTAAGTGCCATTTGGGTCTTCCCACAGGTTCTCAGCTGTTCACTCTGCAACCAACCTGTAGAAAGCTGCCTGGTGACAGGGGTACAGTTTAAAAGGAAGCACGCAGCCGGGATGTACAATACAATTCCCTTCCACAACATGTCCTTTATGGAAATTCACAATGCACAGCGGCTACAGCCTAAAACACGGCGACTGCTCTGGTCAGGGGAGACGAAGGGAGAGGCAGGAGAGCTGGGGACAGCACTGTGCATCACGGCAGGGGCTGTGCCCACAGCAGGGAAAGGGAGGCTGAAGCAAAGTAGGAACCCTGCAAGTCTTCCCTGGATCCAGATCTCACCACGATGCCAAACACAGCCCAAAGATGCTGCCCACACCAAAGGCCCGGGAGCCCACTGACCTCAGCGCACCCCATTAGTCTCAAAACACTCCCCTGACCCTGTTTGTACAGTGTGGCAGGACATCCTCCCCCTCTCTACCGCTGAGAGTTGGTGCAGATATGGGAAAGATAACCCAGGGCTGAAAGGCCCAGCCAGGGCTCATCTCTGGCACTAAAAGAGCTCAAGCCCCAGCTAAGAA
Organism: Callaeas wilsoni; assembly: GCA_013398955.1. NCBI lineage: Eukaryota > Metazoa > Chordata > Aves > Passeriformes > Callaeidae > Callaeas > Callaeas wilsoni. The sequence continues at coordinate 143,342 of VWPU01002932.1, forward strand.
TCAACACCTTAGTCTGGAGATCAGTTGTGGAAAGAGATATCAGATATTCCTGACTGAGAGACGCTGTTTTACAAACTGTAAAAGACACACGAGTTATCACGGAGGCAGAAGCCTTCTACACACACACCCTGAGAGTGTGGGGGACTGCTCCCTGGAGTTTGGACACAGATTCCGTGGTTACTTTCCTGGGAATTGAGGGAAAGGATCTCAATGTGTGCCCCACCAACAGTTGGATGGTAAGATACATTGGATCCTAAGTTATATGATTTCTTCGCTAGCTGTAAAATTGATGGTACCTTTAACCTCGCGCTGTATATACCTACTAGTAGTTTCTTTTTATTCTTATTCCTGTGCAGTATATCGTTTGGTTTAAGTCTTACGTCTGTTATGTTTTGTGTCCATTAAATAAATAATTCATTCTATAATAGACTGAATCAGCCATTATTAAAGAACTTGCGAGCGAAAATGGGTCTTGAGGTGCTGGCCACCCCAATAAAGCCACTGCCTGCTGCCAGAGGCCTGGGCAAAAGGCAGAGACTCAGCTAAAACACTCATATCCTTTCAGAACATACAGACAGCCTGGCAGGACTGAGGGGCAGAAAGGTTTCAGCAGGGATGGGATGTGGGGCAGCCCTTCCAGGGAGATCCCAGGGAGATCCCACTAGGAGCAGTGGTTGGCAGGCAGGGAAGAACAGAGAGAAGTGATTCCTCTAGCAAGAAAGAACCTGGAAGCAGAAAGTTAAGATGATAAAGAAACCTTAAGGTGTTGGTTATATGTTGCAATTTCAAGGCTGGTTTTTAAGGGCAGGGGCTCAGTGGAAGCAAAAAGCACTTAATTAAGGTGTTCAGAAACACCAATTGACCTGAGGTGCTTTCACACTTCCAGCAACTACCAGCCAGGAGTGTTTAAAGGCAAAGCGCAGTGCAGAGAGAGGAAATCTCCTTTAAGGCAGCCGGGGTTGCGTACCAAACTGGGAATAATCTCACACAAGCATCTTCTTGGCATGGTGCTGGCTCCCGATGAGGCAGGGCTCACCTACGAAGCAGCGAGGCTGCAGCCAGCACACCTCTGCGAGGCGAGGAGGCAGCCTGCCAGCTGACAAACCCGCTCCTTAGCTCCTGCTGAGGAGAGAAACAGTCCTAGGTGCAGAGCCCAAACCGTCACATCCCCACCAGGCAGAGAGAAGGGAAGAAATACAGCTGTGTACAGCCTTTATCTCACCCTGGTGAACAAAATAACAACCTCTCCGTGCTGGATTCTGGCAAGTCAGATTTTTCTCCCCCTTTCCTTGCTGCTGCCGTGTCATGGATGGACCCAGTTGGCTCCATCAATCCCCGTCCTCTGCCTCCAGCACCTCACCCCACACCCAGGGCACAGCTGCAAATCTAAGGGTGCCGAAAATGTAGATACATAACACAGAGCTCGATCTGAGCATCGCTAACAAAAGCCACCAAGAGGCAAAGCTCATCTGGAGCTGTCCAGACCAGGACTCGCTCTTCTGCTCCCTCAGCACAAAGCCACAAATAGTTCAGGCCCTTGCTCTCCTTTGAGCTGGTGGAAGTGACTAATTGTATTTTGAGAGAGGAGAAAATCATCGCTCAGATCATCTGCACCAACTCCAATAATAGCTGATCTTCCTGCAATGATCTGCCACGCAGCTCTCAAGCTGCCGCCTAAGCCTCATTAGGCAGCAAATGCTGTGCAAAGGCTCTGTGAGGTCAGAGTCCAAGGTTGTGCCCTGCCAGACCACAGCTCCCTCCTCGAGCCACAGCAGCATCCCCTAAAACCACTGAATTGCCAGGAAATGGGGCCTGTTTGCAGCCAGGAGGAGAAGCATCACACAAACACCTCAGCTGCTCAAATCCAGCGTGCACAGGAGCAGGAGGATAACAGCTCGCCAAAAGGTACTCCTGGCTGCTGAAGAGGTGACTCCAATGTGCAGCTTGGGAGGCTGGAAATGAAGCATTTTGTGGTGGCTGTAAGGTCGTGGCATCAGTTGCCAGACTCTCCCTCGAGCAGCACAATTTGGGGGAGTGCACTGCCAGCACCTCGAGGACAGCAGCTCCTGATCCTTGGTGGTCTTTCCAAGCTTTTATCCCCACCCTCGGGGACACTCAGGCACTGCTGGCCAGTTTGAGAACAGGCAGGGGTTTCCTAAGGAAATCGAAGCATTAGCAGGGATGAATTCAGTCCTGACTCCTGCCCTTTTTCTGCAGAGCAGCCTCAAACCCCAGGAATGCTGCTCTAGCCTGAGGCACTGCTCTGAGTTACACCACAGGAACAACCTTTGGATACTACACCAATACCTGGCACCCGAGGCTTTGCCAGGTGTCCTTGTCCTCCCCTATCCCCTGACCAGCCACAGGAGGAAACAGAGACCTGTTTTTAAGCCTGCATCACTCCCCTGCAGTGAGAGCAGCCCAGGGTTTTTAAACATTCAGCACCTCCTGGCCAGCCTGGCCTGCACTACAGAGCTGCTCAGATCAAAAGATCTTCAGCTCAGAAGATTAAAAGGCTCCGGGGATGGGTAAGAGAATGCAGAGCTCTTCACCTCGAGGTGGCTGGCCCCGTTTCTAGGTCAGGAATGAGCACAAAACCTGTTTCTGCTGCAGCAGAGGAAGCAACCAGCTTGGCTTCAGCCCCTGGCTGTTAGCTGTCCCCTTCTAGGGGACCAACAGGAGCTGGGCTGGCACCGCCTCAGCACATAAACACCCTCACGGACACGAGATGGGCTGAGGCCACCCCGCTGCGTGGCCATGAGGAGGGGATGGGTGAACTGGGGATATCTGGTGATATTTTGGAGGGGATGACTCGAAGCCCACACCTGGGAGAGCAGGGCTGTCCTCTGCATGGCGCGGGAGCACTCATCTACGGAGGGACGCTCCAGCCCTCGCCATGCACCCTCTGGGAAGAAGCGCGGCACGCTGAATTCATGCCTCGGCTCCCTCCCCGACAATTCGCGAGCCTGGAATTCTTGGCTGGGCTGGCAATCTGGCACTTTCTGCCGGTGCCGACTGCACGTTCGGGGAACGGCGTTAAAAATATCCTGCGTGCCCGCACCGTCCCCGTGCCGCCTCCCACGGGCGCCTCGGCTGTGTCCCCTTGGTTCAGGGAGGTGCCGCAGTGCAGGCGGTCGCTGCCTCCCTCCCCTCGGGTTTGCAAGGAGAGGTGGGCAACAGATGGAGGGAGCTCTTCATCCCTTTCTCCATTTTTAACCCCGCTGCACGCAGCTGGGGAGGTGCTGTTGAGGAAAAAGGTTGCGCTTTCAAGAAAGCCACCCTCAAACCATGGTTGTGGCGCTCTGGGGTGTGTTTAATTCACAGAACAGGAGAGCAGGGCTGTGTCTGTAGGCTGGATCCAACAGCCTGGGCTCAACAGTGTGGATGAGAGAGGACTTTTAAGAATTCAGGGGAGGTTCTCATCATCTTGGGGATGAGTCATCTGTTGTCACAGGGATGATATCATAGTTACTATGTCCTGTACCAAATGTTTCTGTTGTACGGCGGTTAAGTCATCATCTCAATCCCCCGGAGCTTGCTAAGGATGGGGCAATTCCTTCAGGAGCTGATTAAAGTCACCTTCAAAGTTTAAGGGTAACAGCCTGAAGAGAGCTCCAAGTTGGTCCCTCTGTTCAGAATTTGCTCAAATAGGAAGATCTTCTCCTGAAACCCCACCAAGCATCACCTCGGGCAGTTCTTGCCTTTTAAAAGGTGGCGAGCCAAGCAAATCCTCCAGGTTTCCTCCACCACCACCAGAGAGGTGTGAAGAGTGAGAAGTAACTCTTAGGTCCCCCATGTCTCCTCAGTGACTATGGAGAAACTTGGGCACCTACCACAGCTGGATTTTTATGGAGCTAACAACAGGTGCCATGAAGTAATTCTCTGTCCCCAGAGAAACCATGTTTGCAAAGAGGTTCTCCAAAGGGTGCATTTATAACCAAGACTTTGACACCTGCCTGAAGTTGCAAGAAGCAATTTATGAGGCAGGGGGGAAAACAGTTTGACTGGGCTCAAGCCTGCTGAGCTGCAGCAGATGGCTCCTGCAAGAGTGGGGAAGGAGGAGAGACATCTCTACGCAGTTACGAAAGGTTGCCTCCTCTTCTTAGTCTGCTCTTCCCCACCTCCTTCCCCACACTCCTCCTCCCCGAGACAGAGAAGATGCGGGAAATATGCCGGTGAATCCCACACAAGGCGCTACTTAACTGACTTCTCCAAGTTACTTCACTCCCATCCAATTTATCCAAACTTTGCAGGCAAACTGTGGCCTGCTGAGAGGAAACTTAGTCGTCTCATCAGCGTTCACATCACGTCAGCCTTGCCTTGCTTCACCTCGGCAAGGGCTCACCACGTTCTTCGCGGAGACCTCACGCAGCTCGGCAGCGCGAGGTGAAACCAAGAGGCTCCGAAGCAGCATGGATCAAACCCAACAGAAATATTTGTACCAGGCTCTGTGAAGTGAGACCGCCAAGCTTCTCACGGCTTTAATTATGGCTGGCAACCTTCCACGGCGTTAATAAAACCGGCGGTTCTGCGGCACCTTTCCTCCCGCAGGTCCCCGAAGTCACAGCCCTGTGCAGACGGGGTGGGAGCGTGTTCACCGAGGGTATTGGGGTGCAGCCACCTGTGGAGCGTGATGCTCCAGCTTGCAGCTTCCCAGGCAGGCAGCAAGGCTGGCCAGGCTCCATCCTGCTCCTGCTTTGCAGGGATACACGGTGGGGCAGGCTCTGCTGTCGCTGGGCTGACACGCAGCACCAAGCCTGTCTGCGCCAGCTCAAAGCAGAAGGTGATGGCTGGAGCTGGAGAACGAGCAGCATATTCCCAGTCTGATCATATTCCCGATCTGATCATATTCCCGATCTGATCTCATTCCCAATCTGATCTCCTGACTGGGGTTCTTTAGTGGCTTGTTTCTCATGCCATTTATCTTCCCACTTTCCAGTTTTTTTCTTTTTTAAGTGCCCTTTTTCTCTCGTGCAGAGAAACCTGTTCGCCCCTCAGACTGCTCATTGTCCGCACTGCCCTGCCTGCTAATGGGAAGTGATCTGTGAGGAGGGGGTTCAGTAACCCCCACTTTCCCCTACACTGAAGCTTTCCTCAGAACAAACCAGCTCCAAAATGGGACCAGGAAAAAATATAAGGAAGCTGTGCCCTCAACACCCCCCTCATGCTTGATCTCAAGGTCACCTGCAGCCATCTGACGTATTTTACCCAGGCGACTCCCTGGCAGCCAAAGCCTCATTTAAGCCACAGATGAGCCTTTCCAGGAAGGAAACAATTTCCTCGATGGCAGAGGAACAGAATTCTCCATTTGGAATAACGGCGCCTCGTCAAGCTTGACACACACAACAAAGGCTCCATCCTCCACGACTAGCGGAGGCACAGCAGGCGAGATGAGCGGAATCCCACAAAACATCATTTAGAGGTATAAAATATTCACCATAAATTGCGAGGCCGCTCGGGACCTGGCATTCAAAGAGCGGAGAAGAAAGCGGAGCCTCAGCAATGACATTTGGCTCCCGAGCTCAACTTTCTCCCAAAGCCCTGAGGGGAGATGAGAGGCCAGACGCAATGCTCCGGCAGCAAAGATCCACTTCCCATCCCGGGCTTTTAATCAGCATCTCCCCCAGTATTTCACCAGGAGCACTAATACCTTTAACCCCATTTTAGTAAGCAGAAAGAGAAATAAAAGATGTTTTAGAGAACAGCTGTCTCTCAGCCATCCCAATCCGGATCTGCAGCCATTAGGAAATGCTTCCAAGAAATAAGGATAAATCAGGAGATGAGGAGGCAGAAAACTTCCACCAAGTCCCAAAGGAAAGAAACAAGGAAACACTTTCTTACGGGTGGGGAAGCTGCTGTGTATTTATGAGGTTGCTTTAATGGGGAGATGAGGCCAGTGTTTGATAGCAGGGATGGAGCCAGCTGCCTGCACCCCTGAGCTGAAGGTCACCAACACCCAGCAGGCACCTTCCCAGTCTGTGTTTGCCTGGCACTGGGAAGGGGAGACACTTCATCCACTTCATCCACCTCTCAGGATAAAACCTTTTCACAGCTAAACTTTCTGACGTCTTCCTTCGCTTTTTTCTTTCTTTCTTTGTCCCCTACCGCATACCCAAATTTCCCGCAGAAGGCGAACACTTCCCATGGAAATTTCACTTTTGATGAAAACCCAAATTTCTGTCAAAAAACAACCCTGATTCCCCTGAAAAATTTTCCACCAACTCTAATAAGTAACAATAACGCTTGGATCTGAACCACCCCTGGCTTGGTTTTGTTGTTTGCAAACGCTGTTGGAGGCTTTGCCCACCTGTAGTTATTATTTCATTGCTTTGTTCCTGGCTGTCAAACTTCATCTCTTTTTTTTTTTAACCTTAACACCATATGCTTCCTAATGAAAAACGTCTCCATTTTCACACCTGAAATTAGAGTCTTGTGTCAGTGCTCTTTCACACAGCCCTTACGGAATTTCACTCCAAGGCTCAAGGAAAATGAAAAGGTGAGAGAAGAGCCTTAAAGAAGAGAGAGAGGACCCTTTTTTTCTCATCTCCCCATGACTGTGCAGCAGAAGACACCTTTTGCCAGAGGTCTGGGCTCAGTTTTATGGAAAATTCAGATTTCAAAAGGGGGAGAAGAAAAGGTTTGGGGCATCACTCACTGCAGCTGTGAGAACCACCTGAGCTTTTCCCTCGGAATGGAGGGTGGGAAGGTTGGCAAGGCTGCCTGCTCTGAGCTGAGGAACAGTTTAGCTGTAAAAAGGCGCCCAAGAGCCTCTCCATCTTCCCTATTTTCGGAGGTGACCTTGCTGTTTGAGAAGACTCCCCGATGATATTTGATTTACTGATTTCCCCTGTCTTTCTGGAGGGTTCAAAAGCAGATAGCACCCCACAGCCTTGGCAGGTAAATCCAGGTAAAGCTCCTGCAATGGGAAGGATGTCCCCACAGACAGCTCTCCCTGGGGTACCACACACACAGCATCCCAAAAAGCCCTGAAAGTTCCCCCTGAGCAACACCCAGGTGCAGGGAGGGCAACACCACGGCTCGACAGCTCAACCCACTCTGCAGCATGCGATGTCCTCAACACCACCGAGGATTCACGCCAAGGACAGGAAGTTTCCGAAGTTTCCAAGGAAACCTGACATGCTTTCACAGGAGAACTTGAAAACGCAGACAGCGCACTGCTTGCAATCAGGGCTCGAAGAGCCTGCACGGCTGGGAAATTGCTGTTTATTTTATTTCTCATCTGCAGCACCGGACAGCTGAGCGGGATGTGGCGCGGGAGAGGCCGCGGGTGCTCTGGATCCCAGCTCGGCACCTCGCGGCGGGGAAGGAGCCGGCGCGGGGTCGGAAACGCGCTCGCCATGGGGCTGTGCTTGGCCATGGGTCATCTCCGCGGCCCCTGCTCCTGCCAGGCCGGGCTGTCAGCGAGCCTTTCGCTCCACTCCCAGCAACCACTTAATGAGGCAGCGCACGGCGTGTTTAATTACACCGCGCTTTGCGTGTTCGTCATTCCTGAGTCCCGGCAAACTCAGCGGAGTGGGAAGGGGCTGGCGTGACCTGCGGGCACCCAAGCACCCGAAATGTTTTCAGCACCTCAGCGTGGCCCCAAAAATACTTTGCAGAGGAGGGCCCAGTGTTCCCCTGTTCTGTGCCAACAGCGAGGCCAGTTACTGCACCTGCTCTTCCCTGATGGGAAGGTGTAATCCCAAGAATTGACAGAAAACACCACGAGGATAATTAGGATTGCATCTTCCCAGTAAGCAAAGCCAGCAGGCAGTGCTGAGAAAGAGATGCTGGGAAGGAAGAAAAGCAGCTTGACAGCAGAGCTCCTGGATGCAAGACAGAAAAGCGAGTTGCTGCAGAGGAATTTCGGGAGGTATTTAAGTCCTGGATGAGGTCCTGCAAGAAATGTTTCTGTTTGACAAGGAGGATGTGCAAGGTGGGGGGCTATTATGGTTTTCTCACATGGATTTCAAAGCCTCAAGCAGAGGTCAGCGAGCAGCGCTTGGAGCAGTTCTCGCAGCCCCCACGGGGCACGGGGACCCTTTGCTTCCCACCACTACCTTTCCACCAACAGCCCACGAGGACTTCTGGCAAAAACTGCCACTGTGCTGTCAAGGATAGAGAAAGAACAGGTTGAAAAAGCATTTTGTTTATGTGTGGGCAGCAAGACTAGGGAAAAGATTTATTTAAGGTATTAGGAAGGGTTTTGAGCCCCTTTTCCCCTCCTCCATCCACTTAGCAGTGACCAGGAGTTTTCTTTCCCAGCTTATCCCTTGACAAGAAGTCAAATTGCGTGTTTGCTTACCCCCTCAACACCAAAAAACTTGAGACCTGGGTGCAGACCCAAGCAAAAGACCAGGACCCCCTCAGTTTTAGGTCCAGGGCTCTCCAGCCCTGCGGGGGCTCCACCAGCACGAGCTGCTCTAGAGTCAAATAGGAAGAAAGGATACAGCAAGGAAAAGAAAAAAAATTAAAAACCCGGGAGAAAGACTGAAAATTGGATCTATTTATTTTACTTCAACCTTCCCCAATAGCTGCTGGTTATTTACCATTATCTCTCCTTGCAGTGCCGGTGTTGAGCTGAACTCCCCTCCTTAGGCTGCTGACAGTCCATGATTACCAAGGAGCGCAGCAATTTCTGCACAACCTGCCTGAGGAAGACCCTCCTTGCCAGAAACAACCAGCCCCCCTCGAAGGGGAACAGGGGTAAGTGGGACAAGAGAGCTGTGGAACCTGCTGAGATCACGCCGGGCACACAGAGAGATGAATTCTTCTCTCAGGGACCCAGCAAGGATCCCCTGAGCAACTGCTGCTCCCACTTTGCACCCACAAATACAAATTTGGAGGTGCCATGCATAAATTTTCCCCCTCAGCAGGATCCTTGCCAAGGCAGAGCTGTTTGTCTGGCTGCAGGGATGACGAGAGCGTTCAGGTAAAGGACAGTGCCTTTGTCACCCTTCTGTGCTCTATCTGCCCAAGACAGAATTTGTTTGGGCAGGAGAGGGTACACACGGAATCTTGTGTTCTGTAAGAATTTGTTGTCCCTCGGGAAGAGCTTTAACCAGCTCGTACCACCAAGTGTGGACGAGCTCTGGAAATGGCCCAGTTCATGATTCATCTGAGATTTCCTAGTCAGCTTTCAGCAGCAGGGCAAGGAGCTTCGCTGTCCACCCCAAATTCCCAGAGACAGGCAGGATGTTTCCCAAACCATTCCCAAGAAAAAAGCCCTCCTGCTGAGATGAAAGGAGAGGGAGCTTGGATGGGTTTCTGTGCAGAAATGAGCCCGTCACTTCCACCTGTCTGTACCAGAGGCAGGTGATGCTGCTCAGCACAAATAACTCGGGCTGGGAGTGACCCGTGCCCCCCGAGCTGCAGCACGGGCACGGGGAAATCAAGTCTGACCAGATGAGGTCAGAGGAGCCAAGCCAAGGGGCTGCTTCTGGGTCTGCCTTGGCTTGGTCTTGTTTTTCAAGCAATCCTTGGCCTCTGCCTCGAAGTCGACAAAACGCTCCTAAAGCCAGGCTTTCCTTGGTGAGTGGCCAGCTGGGGATGTCCTATACCTTAAAATATCCATCCTGCACCCCTTCACCTCTGCAACCCCCCTCGAGCCCCCTCTCCTGATCCTGAGAGGGCACACTGGCTCTAGCATCCTCCCATCTGTCTCAGGCAGGTCAATGCTCTGTCACCCTTCGACCCATCCCCACGAAACAGAAGGCTCCGGAGGGAGCTGCGGGTGTCTTCCTAGATTTATGGCTTCTTTATTTATTTGTATTGATTTTTAAAAATGCTTTTGAAAGGAAAAAGAAAAAAAAGGCACAATGATTCTGCTGATCCCTGGAGGCCTGGCAGTGATTAGTGCTTAATGCATCCGTGGTTGCTCCGTGCACCTGGGGACACCCCAGCACTGTGCAGACATCCAAACTGGGATAAAAACACTTTTGTCGAGCTTTCTGGAGGTGAGCAGCCAGCAGGAGACTGTCCCCATCCCAGGGATGGCAGGGTCCTGCTGCCTGTGGGTCCTGCACAAGCTCCCAGCTCTCCTTGTGGCTCCTGGAAGCCCCTCAGAGACATCTCCCTCAAGTGTAGAGCTCACGGGTTATGGCAGCCCTGCTGTGGTTCAGAGTAAGCCGTTGCAATGATTAATTACCCTCCCTTCAAAAACTGGACATTGCTTCTATTGTAAATGAGTCCAGCTTCACCTTCCAACACTGGATCCCGACACACTCTTTGCTGCTAGATTAAAAACCTGTCCACTTTCAGCAGCTTCTCCCCCACAGAGAAATACGTACACCACAACGAAATCACCTCTTAACCTCCCTTTGATAAACTAACCCGGCAGAGGTGCTTCCCTCGCACTCCAAAGCGAGCTTTACATGCCTTAATTTACCCACATGTTTTGTTTTCCACTTTCTGTGCTGGCTTTTTTCCCACCTTCTTTTGAAAAATGCTCCCTCGGAGCTGCACAGAGCCCTGCTTAAAAGGTCCTGATCGTACATGTAATGCCACCTCTGAACACTGGTTATTCCTCATGTGCTCCCAGAGACACTTCTTGCCCAAAGGAGTTCATATTTACATTGAAAGAGTGGCATAAACGGAGAGAAAATAAGGATTATTATTCCTGTTGTCTAGATGAAGGAATCAAAGCACAGAGATGAAGAGATTTGCCTATAGCCACAGGGAGTTGAGGAGCTGCCTGTGCTCACCAATGCCAATAATTATTTAGCAATCAGAGTATCAACAGACAGCAAGAGGAACACAGTTCAGATCCTGGATCTTGCTGCTCTGACGATACGCCAAGAACCACTCTGACCTTCGCTGCCCTAACAACAGGATTTCAGCACAGAGGAGCACGAGTTCCTCGGGGTGGGAGGCTGCTCGGAGGGTTTTCCATCACAAGAAAGAAAGGAAAAGCCCTATTCGAGCACCCAGAGCTAGGAAAAAGCCAGATCTCCCACAGGACTCAGTTGTCCCAACAGCTCAGCTAGAAATACTCAAACCAAGGTCCAAGATTCAGCTCAACCCCACTCCGGTTGGTCTCCCTGCAAATTCTTGCCCGTGCCCCGTCTGACTGAAGGCAGGGGCACCTTGGCACACCCAAAGCCTGTGAAAAGCAGGTTGTGACTCTTCCCGCACTCTGCAAAACAGGGACAGTCCTATTTCCTCCCCAGCTTTTCCTAACTCCATGACTTGGGATGGAAAGAATGCTCCCGGACTCCCCTGCCTCCAACAGAAACACCATGTTTTGGTTTGTCACCGTCCTGGTGACAGGGAAGTGGAAAGAGGGATTTTTATCTTTTGTTTATTCCCACCCAACATCCGGCTTCTCCCAAAGCTTCCAGCGGCCAAACATGAGGGAGTGGCGCGGCAGCCGGCGGGGACGGCAGCCCGCTCCAGCCGGGTGCTGAGTGAGCAGTGCTGATTCCCCTCCTGCCAGGATACTGCCGATAAATTCGGAGATAAACGCAGCCATCGTAAGCAGGTTTTTTCACGCTGCCAAGTACCCATGGCCAACGTGGTTCCCCTCACTTCTTTTGACACAGTCCCACTTCATCCCCCTAAGCCATGGATCAGACAGTCAGAGGAGACAAAGAGAAATCCCAGGATGCAGCGTCCCTTTGCTCACTCCTNCGGATCAGACAGTCAGAGGGGATGCAGAGAAATCCCGGGATGCAGAGAAATCCCAGGATGCAGCGTCCCTTTGCTCACTCCTCTCTGGGAAGCTGACACCAAGGCATCCACCCCACTTGCGAAACAGTTAAAAAGAAAACGGCCCAGCACATCAAAACTGCACTTTAATTAACTTGGGATTGTTTTTCCTCTCCCCCTCTCGCCTTTTTTTATTCCTTTTCTTCTCTGTCTCCTGGCATCAAGAACCAAATTGAGATGCAGGTGAATTCATTTTCATAAACTATCAGTTTCCATCAAATCTATCTAATCCATCTCTCTCTACAAAATCCCTTAAGCAGAAGATCTCGCTCCCACTCTGCCTTCCCCAGCTGTGTAAGCCTCGCAGAGCCGGCAGAAATACCAAGCGTGGGTGGCACTACAAGTTCCCAGCTCTCTCTAGATGTGAATATCACTGAGCTTACACGTCCTCGCCGTTCCCTCTAAAACATATGGCTTTAATGTAGCACCAGTCACTTCCCATCAAGATCAAAGTTTAAATATATCTGCGGACCAGGACGGGCAAAGCAGGTGCTGCTTGTGGGTCTGGAGTGAGGGGCTGAGCTGGGAGGGAGAGGGGATGAGCCACAGCTGCAGAACAGCTGCAGGGAGAAACCAGGGGTGGATAGAGGGACTGGGGTTTGGGAAAGGGGTTGAGCCTGGAACACACGTCCCTCAGACCCCATCCCTCCACAGATATGGCGCAACACCCCAAAATTCCTTCATCCAACTGGAGCACCCAGAGCAGCCGATGCAGGCAACGTTCCCCAGCTCTGAAACAGCTAAAAACTCACGATCCACAGCGTGAGCAGGGCAGGAAGTCAGCCAGCTCTGCCTTGAGTGTCACGCTGGCTTCTCCACAAACTCCACTTTGAACCTCTACCACCCAGGGACTCAGCCTGCCAGGCAAAGTGATGGCAGTGAGCAGGATTAGGGCTGGGGAGGCAGGAGAGGAGGCAAGAGGAGATAGTGCAGTTCTTTCAGCATCACCCAAAAGTGTTTATCAGGACCACACACAAAGGTATTGGCTGCAGATTGAATGCAGTTCATGGCAAGTGTTTCCTAAAGCTGCTGGGAGCTGGAGGGCTCATCAGAGAATCTTAATTGGTTTTCTCTTAAAAAACTCCAAATGCATAAATTAAAGCCATATAATAAACTCCTGCCTGTTTCTCGTTATTAATAATACCAACACAGCAAGACAACACTGCAAGGAAACTTTCTCCAAATTCTCTCCCCCAAGATGGAGCAGCCAGGAGTGGGGGAAGGCTCCGGCACCCCGGGGCAAAGAGGGACCTGGAGGAAGAGGAGGATCCTGACTGCTGGGATGACATCCAGGGGGATAAGATTGGGGCTGCTACAACCTCCTTTTTGACAGGGTTTATGTCTTGCTCTTGCCAGCCAGGTCTCTTTGCTCTCATCTTTCATCTCCCTCTCTCCTTTTATTTCCTCTCCAGTGCAGGCACTTGCTCTCAAGAACTCGGTTTCTCTCCACTTTGTGGATGGCTCTGCCCTTTCATCCCGGCCTCCGGAGGCTCCAGCAAAGCTCAAAGTCTCACCCTGGCCCAGGCAAAGCAAACATCAAAGCAAGGAACTGATGCTCAGGCTGGGGTTCTGATGCCCATCAGCCTGGCACCACCCATGCTGCCCCAAGGCCATGCCAGCTCCGGTGCATGATGAATCTTGGTGGGATCAACCAGATGGAAGGTGGGCAGTGGACCTCCAAGACCTGGCATTCAGCTGAGAGCCAAAACTACAAGAGCAAGTCCAGTTTCTCTACATCTGGTGAAGTTTTTCCCTGATATATTTCTTTCAGCTCGACAATCACAGAATCCCCGAACGGTGTGGGTTGGAAGGGACCTTAAAGACCATGTAGTTCCACCCTCTTCCATGGGCAGGGACACTTTCCACGAGACCAGAGCCCCATTCAACCTTGAAAGTACCAGCCTTTATCTTAGTAAAGTCTCCAGTGAATTAATCTCCTTTTGAAATGCTCAGTGATTCTATTTCCCAAGTTACGAGGCCAGAATCAGATGGGTGAACTGAGAATAGGAGCCAGTCCCCTGCACGTACAGCCACATTTAAAAAAGAAAACACAAACCAAAACAGACCTCGCTCCTTTTGCTCCTTCTCTTTATCCCTCCCCAAAAGTAGGTTATTTATATTTTAATTAAAGTGAGCACAATGGAACTCCATGAGTTTGGCCACTAAGCCTTGTCTCAGCTCGGGCTGGAAGATAAACAGGCTCAAATACTCTCAGTGTGGCCCTTTCCTGGGAAGCGCACGGATCACGCTCACAATTCATCTTAAACCATCGCAAGATGATGCCCATTAGAGGGGAGAGAAGGGGTGTTAATGAGATGAAGTGTGAGAATGGGGGGAAAATGAATAAAAGCAACAGCGTGAATAGCACATGAGAGGGAAATGAAATAATTACTCCATTCACCATTGTTACAACAACACAATAAATTTAATGTAATTTCTAAAGGCCAACCAGTTTTCTTTCTTAGTTGCTGCTTCTTTTTTCTCCCCCCCCCTTTTTTTTAAGTTCCTTTTTACAGTTTCAGAATTATGCTTTAATTAGCATAACATTTAAATTAGCGAATGGAATCTTAATTAGCTGAGGAAATAGACTTTTGTTGGAGTGGTTGCTAAAACAAATAAATCCTCTTCCTCTTTCAAGAGCCATTTGCTTATGGCACATTTAATAGCCTAGTGTACCATAAACAATTTGAGACAAGGATAAGTAATTAAATTAGAAAACATGCCGACAGAAGTAGCCCAGCCTGGCCTTCTGGAGCTCCAAGGAGATAATGCAAACCTCCCTTCAGGAGGGAAAAGTGGCCGTGCCGGGATGTTCAGTTTTTGTTTGCAGAATTCCAGTTTTGTGTCGAACATTGGAGCCTCGAGGGTGGCTGAGCCCTGACTTTGAAGGAGAGCTCCCATGGGAGTGCAAGGAAAGGGTTGCAGAAAGTTCAGCCGGAAAGACAAACCCAGAAAGGATGTTTTTTTTGTCTTGAAGAAGGGAAAGCCCACAGTGGTGAAGGTCTGGGAAGGGTGGGACAGGAGGCACAGGTTGCAGTGCAAAGAGAATTTCCCTCCAGAAATTCTTTCAGCTGCTGCATTTGGGGTTCAGCCGCCACAACACAAGACCCAGCTCAGGGACCACCTTCTAGGTTTGATCTAACTTTGCTCCCAGCCTGGTCCCTCTCTCCTGGGTAGGAAACATCTCCCTCAGCTTTAGCCTCAGCATGGCTGGAGAGGGACCAGCACCTGGACAAGGCATTCACCTCACCTGTCCTGAAATTCTATTCCATGAGAAATGCCCTCAGCAGGCAGCTCTTCTCTCTCCCTGTGCCAAGAGGGTGTCGAGTCAGGCAGCTCAGGCTGCAGCACCCATGTTCTGCCTCCCTCACATTATCACATGTGACAAATTTTTCCCATCCCTAAAAAGGCAGGGTCCTCATTTTAATATTTAGGAATGAGGCTTGTGGGTGAAAGAGGAAAAACAGACAGCACCACACAAACCCTTTGGATGACGAGCTTCCAGGTCCTCATCTGCGCNTTTGTTAATATTTAGGAACAGGAAAAACAGACAGCACCATCCAACATTCCCACACAAACCCTTTGGATGATGAGCTTCCAGGTCCTCATCTGCGCAGGCAAGGTACACAGCAGGTGTTTTATAACCTGGATAGTCCCAGGATGCAACAAAAATAAGAGTCCTAAGCCTCCTGCACTCTCAGCTTTTGAGGATGAGCAGGGATATTGTCAATCAAGAGAGGTGGGAAACAGCAAGACCCAGGGGAGGATGTATTCATAGGCCTTCCTCTGCCCTGCAGAGGACTGGGAAAACCATCACATCCAAAGCATCTTCCAGCTGATGAGCAAATCCCTGGGTGGCCCTGGGTGGCCTCTCCCTGCTGTCCCTCTTCTCCAACACAACCCTGGCAGCTGAAGACGGAGCGTTTCCAGCAGCAGGGCTGCTCTATCCCGCTCCGGCCAGGCAACTGCAGAGAGCAATAAAAGTTTAATGGCTCCCAGTGGGTCGATTCCAAAAGAATGAAAACGCTATAAATCCAGCACAGTGCTTATGTGGAGCTTAAAAACAAACTGCTCCAATCACACTTAGCCAAGTCGTCCAGTCTTCACAGAAGACAGGGATGAAAAGGAAAGATTTAACCTTAGCCATGCCTTGGGCAGAATTCAGGTTGGGCAGAAAAACCGTTTGGCCTCAGTGGGAAGATTTTCCTGGCTTTGTTTTTATTTAGTGCGATGTAAATCCTTGTGTGTGCATCCCTGCCACAAGGGCTTACACTCCAAGGCACCACCAGGGCTCAAGGTACACACGGAAAATTGCCAGGATCAGGCAAAACCCAGCTCCTTGCTTTCCACACAAAGCCATGCTGAGAAGCCCCTTTTAAAAGCCCTGCTCCGTGATGTTTCCCCATGCAAACCAATTCCATCCCCACTGCCTCGTTCCTCCTCTCCGTGCACTGTAACAGCCAACAATTTTCAGTGAGAGCCTCTCTCAAGGAAAATGCTCTAACACAGCTCTAACTCCTTCCCGACCACCACTCTCTTTCCATCTTATCTCCGTTTCTTCCCTGCTTCACTGCACAGCTGTGGGCTCTGGAGCTCCTTGGGAGGACGGGAAAAGCAAAGCTGCCTGTGTGCAATCCCATCTCTCACAGCAAAAACGCCTTCGGAGCCGTGCCTTTCCCAAGGAGGCCAAGGTGCAGCACAGCCCCATCCGTCTTGTGTCCACCTGCTCCGTGTGCTAATGGAGCCAGGGATGGGGTGGCTGCAAATCACAATTAACCTCTGCTCTCCGCTGGGGAAAAGGCGATCGGCGAAGAGGAGCCAAGCCCCGGCTTTTCCAACTGCGTTCTCCTTTTCCAGCAGCAGTGGCAGTGCCATCCTCTGGGTTCTCGTGTTTCTCACTCCTCACAAGCTGCTCTGCCCTCAGCAAAAAGAGCTGTTAGGACTTGGGGAGGCTGAGAAGAGCAGCATTTCACAAGAACACTGACACTCATCTTCTCCTGACCTCAGTGGCTGGGAAAACCCACGCCCCAGGCAACAAAACCATCCCAAACCAATCAAAAATTATCCAGAGAAGTCAGATTCTTTCCCATCTGAAAACAAGTCATCACCCAGTTCTCATTTTCTATTTCTTACACATCCATTATCAGCTTTCACAGCAGAGTCATAGAATTGTTTAGGTTGGGGAAGATCTCCAACATCATCCAACCTTTGAGTCCAGCCAAAACATCCCACACAGTCAAATCCCAGGAAATACTTGCTCTGCCTCCAGTGGAATGCTGATGAGATAAGTCAAGTGATCTTTGTTTCTAAATCCTGTAAGTACATCTTAAATATAAGGAGGATGTTTTGGTACTGCTGGGATAAGGACACCCAGCCTAAGGACAGGGTCTCCCATCCAGCATCTCCCATCCACAGCTTCTCTGTGGGAACTCCAGCATCCACAGACCAGGAATTCCTCATTTTTTAACATAAACCCCTGTTTAATATTTTGACCCATCACTTCTAAAGCCCAGAAAGCCGCTGAAACACCACGGCTGGAACATTGCACCACGTAAACATCCCTCTGCCAGGAGACAGAGGCACCGAGTCTAATTACCAAAATTGCATCTACATTGCAGTCACAGAAGCTGAGCTGGCTTGAAACAAGCTGTGCCCTCATCCCAAATAGCACTTTTTATCGATATACTTATACACACAGACAAGAAAAAACCAACAAAGCCAAACAACCCACCAGAAAAAGAAGCTCTCTTCTGATAAAATTCCAAATGGCAGCCAAAAAGTGTATTACAACTACTAAAGTTTTCTCCTTTAGGATAATTCTAGTCCTTCCCATCTTTTTTGAGGGCAGGGGATGCTCAGGACATGAGTCAGGATGAGGATGTAGGATAGGATAGGA